>JAEQBH010001757.1:600000-792500 GCA_016808115.1 Tetrastigma voinierianum
AACAACAACCTCACAATTGCATGCAGTCGAACTTTTGTCAATCACAACGTACGTCAGAATGCATCCTGGTCCTGGCCCGATGATCACGAGGTTATGTCAATCCACAGTTTAAACTTTCTGCAGAAATACTAGCCATGATTAGACAACAAGGAAAATAAGAGCATAAGAGAAGAGGAAGTTTCCATCTTTTGATGGAGAAGCGAGAAGACAGTAAATCTTGATTCGTGGACATGGACATTGATGAGAAGGCCTTTATTTAGGCATTGAGAGTAGAGAATAGAGCAAGCATGTGTTAAACAACTCTCCTAAAAACTCAAACTTAGTAGGATTTCGATTTAATATTGATGATGCCTTTTCCCAGCGGGCCCAGGCTCGGCGTGTGGGTCGTTGGGCGGACCTAAACCGAGTGGGTGGGTTTGTAAATTTCTTTGGATCGTCTGGCTAGGGTGGAATTTGCTGTCACCTTTGGTCGGCTGCGGCTGAAGGTGACACTCCTCTGCAAAGCAAGAAGAAGGGAGGCGAGGGCTTTGCCCGTCGTACCCGATGCCTAAGTCGGCTTTTCAAGAGAGGAGAAAAGAGACTCAGAGGCAATGTACGGCGTATGTTCACGATGAATATCGCATGTCTTTTCACCGATGGGGGCGGCCTCAGATGATAAAGAGATGTTCAACAAGTCGGGATGGTACTTAGGAGTCTTTCCCCATTGATAGATATTTCTTATTATACCATATCTGATTCGGGTACATGATATAGAAAGAGTAGTTTACTGGGATAGTCTTCCTTCCTTATTGATAAGATTTGTGGGGATTTTCTGCACACACATTATCGAGATTATCTCGCTTCCCATCTCTCCTCGAGACTTACCATACTACCTCGGGGCCCAACTGCTGGACCTCTCTCCGGTCGGCCCGCATACTGTCAATGAAAGGCCTGAAAATTTCATCGGGCAAACTTCTCCTTTGAATTCAACTAGTGGACCTTCGTGCTTCTCAATAGTCTCTTTCGGCCTGGTGGGTCATGAGCCTCATTTTTCAAACCCTATCGGGAAGGCCTGCACTCAGGTAACGGGCGCGGCGCGGCACGTAACTTGTCTCGCCGTGCAACACGGTTCGTTCGCCGATTAGTTAGGGTCACCCTATTTGTCTCAGGATAATGATGACTCTTCGATTTTCGCGCTCATGTCTTCCATTCCATTCAGTTTCCTTTTGTTTCTTTCGTGGACATCTTCGCCTTGTGTGTCTGCTCGGGACTCCTTCTTCGCAATGAAGTTCTACCTCCTTCTCTTAGTCTTCTCGTCCAGCCTTTGCGTTAGAAATTTTCTGGCTGGTTGGGTCCACTACGTCTTTGTTTTTATTATTTATTTTCATCATGGGTCCGGGTCGTTCTTCTTCTCCTCGCGCATCAACGGTGATCTTTCTGCCATCAGATACCTCGACGAATCCATAGTGTCTCCCACCGCTGGCCCGAAAGTTAAACTCGAGACGCTCCTGTGCCTCCTCTTCCTTATTGCGGGAAAGGAAAAGTGAACCTGATTAAATATCCTGCGGGTTCGGAATATTTGAGGTCCGTCAACATCATGCTTATCCATGGACTCCAAGAAGGTTTGCCTTCATATTTAGGCCACCTTCGCCAAACGCTATCGCCTCGCTGCCGTGGTCCCCTCGACGCTAATTTCTATATGGTCTCTGCCTAGGATGGTGTGTTTTTTTGAAGTGGCCTTTGATAATGGCCTTTGTTTCCCTCTGCATCCCTTCATAGTGGGCTTCACAAAGACTTCAATGTGTGTGCCCCGCTCAACTCGCGCCCAATGGTCGGGTATTTGTTAGTCCGTCGGTTTTTTGGGTGACGGCCTGCGGTCCCCGCATAGCTGCTTTTTACCTTTAGCCCTAAGGAGACATCCGAGGGCTTTCTTTACTTTTCTAGGCGTTCCGGCGCTCCTCTGGTGGTTTCCGACCTTCCCTCCTCCAACCGGATGTGGAAGGGACGCTGCTTCTTCGTTAGCAGCCGTAATTAGGAGTATGATCCACTCGGGATACATTTACGACTCGCGCGCCCGGTACCGGGACTACCCCCTCGAATCTTCGTGAGTGTTCGCTTCTCCGCTTTTGGTCATAACTGCGGTGTGGTTACTGTTATTCCCGATCGCACTGCCTACATGCTTTTTAGGTGCTCAGAACATTGATCTCAACGCTCAAGACAAAGGCCGTAAAGGCCGTGTTAATGAGGTCCTCCTCGCCCTTATGCCGAAATGATCAGTTGATGTTCCTCGCCCCCGAAGCCCGAGGTCCACTCGTTTCGCCGTTTCCGAGGCCTTCACCCCCTCTACTCATGAAAGTTCCTCCCGTTGGGGCCCTCCGTCACGCTAAACCCACTAGGGAACTTATCATTGCCCGTACTGAGATGGTGTCTCTAAGCCTCTGGAGAGCAAAACCTCGATTCGAGGAGAAAGTTCTACGCCTTCGGTCAAAGCCCGTCGGGGCATCGCTATCTTTCCCGCTTCACTGTTTAGAAAACGATCTGTGGCAGCCGCCGGTTAAGGCCTTATAATTTGAGTTCGCGTCCCATTCGGGTCTCGTCATGAGGCTGGTTGTCCCGGCGTGGCCGCCGAGCAACCGCTGTGGTCGCGCCTATCACCGCTCCTGAACCCGCCGACAAAGAGAGCCAGCGTCGCTTCGGGCGCGTATGAGGCGAGGCGCAACGCAGCCGACCACAGCCGAGGCACGAGGACTCTTTACTTCACAATGCCGAACTTGCTACAGGAGCGGTTTCTTCCATTCTCAAGGACTCTGACCTTAAGAAGCCTACTACATGTCGGCCGATGAGGCCTCGCCCCATCTCTCCAGTCACCTGCAGCCCCCGCACTTCGTCATATTTGACCCACTGGTATTTTAGCTTCAACTTTCGCTGATGTCGATTCTAGCGCTGGATGGCTACTCATTCAAGGGTTTGGCCAGAAAGCCAAAATAAACGTAAGGTCATGCTAAATGCCCGCTTAAGGCAAGGGTGGCTTCACGCCTCGAGCGAGTCAGCCACGAGGCTCGGTGCAACGATGACCGAGGAAGCCGTGGCTCAAGTCCATCTCAACATACCGCCCTATCATGTCCGGCCGAGGGCAGGGAAGACGAGGCCCGAACAGCTCGAGAGCTGGGCCGAAGGCGAGCCCCGGAGATCTCGGGAGGTGATTTCCGGAGGGCCGCGGCGAATCCATTCTGGATGTGAGGCTCTGGACCTGCCAGCCCGCCCGCATGAACTTCTCGATGGTTAGAGATGAGCTCATTACGTCCCAAGGCGAGCCGAGTCCAGGAAGAGCTGGGCATGATCAAAGACGATCTTAATGGATAAGATCGACGCTATTGATCGAGGCCTTCGCGGCTGCTAACGAGGCGTATCACCGGTGGAACGCTTGAATGAGGAGTGCTGGTTGCGTGGGGATTCCATCGCAAATATCTCGTGCTGCTCGGACGGTGTTGGAAGACCGAGGCCGAGGCATCTAATCAATGGATTTCTGGGTGGCTTGCTTTTCAGAAGAAGGCTATCAATGCCTATCCCGACCTGGATTTCAACTTCGACCTTCCCATCGACGAGGAGGAGGAGGGGTCCTTCTCTACTGATTATGCTGGGGATCCTGGCACCCCCGTTGAGGTCCACTCCCCCTCTTCACCGTCTGCTCCTCCTTCTGATGCCTGATCTCCTGTGCTTGTCTTCGCCTACCCGACGTCGACTTTTACATTTTTTTTTTTTTTTGTTGGGCCTGGGACTCAAGATATATGTAACCTTTTCTTCAATGAATATTTATTATTTCATCTTACTTTTTTTCGCCTTTATTTACGCCTTCATGTCGCTCGCTTGGATTTGACTTTTGCTTTTGTGATGCAATGATCCGGATTAAGCTCAGTTTAGATGTCAGCCCTCGAAATGTGGTCCGTCGGCTTCGGGCCTCGTGGTCTGTGGTCGGACGGCCTGGAGTTGAACTCCGCCCTCGGGCCACGCGGCCTCGAGGTAATCGAGCCTTCAAATCAGGTTGTCAAGTATCACGCCCCGTGCTGATCTATCTTCACAGCTACGGACCTGCGGCTAATCGGGTGAACTCACAAAGTGAGCTACCAGGGTTCGCGATGGCTCGCTGAGTCGACCTGATTCCTTAGGGCCGCGCGGTCCTCGCGCGTCACTATCGAGCTCACAATGTGAGTCGCGGCCCGCTGGGCTTAGTTTCCTCGAATCGATTTCAACCCTAAGCTATGTGGCTTCAGGCCGGAGTGGATGGACTCGCCTATGTGAGTCAGCCGGGTTCGTCATCAGCCGTCTGGCCGAATGGGACTCCAGTCGCATGGCCTACGTAGGACCGGTCGAGCTCGTCGCGCGAAGCCGCCGGGCTCCGCCTACTAGTCAGCCTCGAACCGGATGAATCCCTAGGCCGCGCGGGCTTCAGGTAGCAGTAGACGAACCGGCCAAAGTGAGCTGCCGGCTCGGCGCCGCTGAAGTCAGCGATGTAGCCGGGAGCGGCGATGTAGCCCGAAATGACCTGACTTCGTGTGCAATGCGGATTACGTGCGCAGTAGACGAACTCACAAAGTGAGCCGCTAAGCCCGGCGCCGGTGGGCCGAGCGGCGACAGAATGAAATGTGATCCGACTCCTCGTGCACCGTGACTGCAAAATTAAACGAACTCACAAAGTGAGTCGGGTTCGCGCTCAGGCCGAGTGGCGATGTAGCCGACCCGCGATGAGCCGATCGGCGATGTAGCCTAGCGGGCGATGTAGCCCAGCCGATCCGACTCCTCGTGCACCGTGACCGTGCAGCAGCAGTGTAAACGAACTCGCCAAAGTGAGCTGGCCGGGCCCGCGCCGGTGGGCCGAGTGGCGATAGCCGAGTGGCGATGCACTGAAATGCGATCCGACTCAAAGACGTGACCGCAAGTGCAGTACTAACTCGTCAAAGTGAGTCGGCCGCTTACGCCGGCGGGCCGAATGGCGATGGAGCCGAGTGGCGATGTAGCCGAGTGGCGATGTAGCCGAGTGGCGATGTAGCCTGAGATGATCTGACTCGTAATCGTGACCTCGTGCGCAGTGTGTATCTAACTCGCCAAAGTGAGCCACGGCCCGGTGCCGCGGGCCGAGCGGCGATGTAGCCGAGCGGCGACATGTAGCTACGCTATGTAGCCTCGAGCTGATCTCGACTGTAGCGTGACTGCGGCGCAGTGACGAATCCTGGCCAAAGTGAGTCATTGGCCCGGAGTTATGGCCGAGTGGCAATGTGTACCAACGGGCGATGTAGCCGAAAGTGGCGATGTACCGAGTCGATCTCACTTCTCGTACGTGACTCGCGCAGAGTAGACGAACTCGCCAAAGTGAGTCGGGCTCTAGCGCGTCGGTCACACGTACTCGGTGCCTGATCCGACTGTGTAATGCGGACCCGTGCAGTAGACGAACTCTTCAAAGTGAGCCATTGGCTCCGGCGCCAGGGTCGAAAGTGGCTATGTAGCCGAACGGGCGATGTACCGAAAGTGGCAATGTAGCCCGAGTCGACCTGACTCCTCGCAACGCGGATCTGCGCGCAGGACGAACCCGGGCTAAAGTGAGTCAGCCGCGCAAACATTAGGACTTCTAATTTTCAGAAAGGTGCGAACGCCTCACGCCGACTTATTGGAGAATTCGAGCCGTTTCTCGTGACTTTTCGAATGCTTTCGCCTTCTTATAACCGCGCTTTATTGCTATGGGAGTTTACTTTGAATATTCTCGCTTCTGCGCGCATCGAACCGAGAGATGAAGCTCGAAGTTCGGGTTGTTTTGCTGGGGTGGATCCACTCAAGATTCCTATGCAATTTCACGCATTTATGTCATGAGTTTCGTGGTTTCTTCCCCTAGTCTCCCTTTACGGGAGTCATGTTATTCTAGTTCGTGCTAGGAATGTGCCTGGGAGAGGGCGATGCATTTTCGTCGCCTTCTCCATTTTCTCTGCTCTTCTTTCTCTTCCTTCCCCCTCCTCTTTCTCCTTCTCCTTTCTTTTCATCTTTTTTCCACATCTCATTCTCCTTTTTTGCTTTCTTCGTACAAACCTCCACCCTTTTTTTTTGTTTTTCCTCTTCTTCCACATCTGTTTCTCCCTTTCACGAACTCTTTCTATCCCCTTTCTTCTTCCTATTTTCCACCTTTCTAGTCTTCTTCCATTTATTTCCATCTCATTTTCCTTTTTTCTTCGTGAAGGGTTTTTTTTTTTTTTTTTTAAGGGAACTGCTTGTACTGAATGCTTCCAAGATGTAATCGATGAGACTACTGATTGTAACTGAATGTAATCTGATTGGAATAAAGAGAGACTTTTCTTTTTATGTCTGCGAGCTTTCTCCTTCTATTTTATATAATTTTCCTAAGCATTATATGTCTGAGTTGTGTGACGCCTTTAACGTAATAACCAGTAAAATGGCCTAATCATTAACCGAAAATTGATTAATCTCCATTTAAGAATACAACCAAGGCCTTCACTGATAAAAACGTTAAGATGTTCTCGCATTCCGTGCATGTCAGAAATTTTTCCCTTCGTTGGGAGCTCAAGCGCCGGGTCTCGAATGACTGAGGTACGTACGCCGTAGGGCCTTCCCAAATACCACTTCCCATGTGCTGATCTCTTCCTTACGGGCATCTTTAAGACCAAATCACCCGGCATGTAGCTCCCGGGCTCGACCTTCGTCAGAAAGGCAATTCCTGTCAAGCCTTGATAGTCTTCTACATGCCCAGAACCCGCTCCTCAATTCATCTAAGAGGTCCAAATTTAATGAGAGCCCTCATCAGGTTCCACCGCTGCTAACTCGATCCTAGTGGATTCCTTAGCCCGCTCCCTCGACAGGGCCATCGGTCTCACACAAGGCTGGGGTGGCGAGCTGTGGCTTTCTGCCGCCGATTCGTGTTGTCCTCAGAAGCCCATAGCACCCCTGGGAGGTATTCTACCCACTTTCCTTTAGATATTCCAATTTGGTCTTTGCTGCCCTTAAGGGTTCTCGATGGTGACTTCTACCGACCAAGCAGATCATGATGTGTTTGGGGATGAGTAGTACTTTAATTCCGAGTTCAAGATTGTGGTCTCGACTCAAGGCCACAAATGAGCTTCCCATTGTCCGTTACTGTGGCTCTGGGATACCAAACCCGCATATAATGGCCCGCCACACAAAATCATGCTTTTGCTTCGTGATCGTGGGCCGAGGCTCTACGCCTCATTTGATGAAGTAATCCACTGCGACGATGATGAACTTACATTGGCCCTTCCCAAGGAGCAAAGGTCCCAGTATGTCCAAACCCCATTGTTAGAAAGGCCAGGGGCTTGTGATCGACGTCAGGGGCTCTGATGGGAGGCGTGAGATCTCGCGTGCTCTCGGCGCATCTTCGCATCTCGACTAGGCTCTGGTCATGGCTCAGTATCAGAGAGGCTGGGGGGCAAAGATCCCTGTCTTAAGACCTTTCCCGCCAATGCCCTCGAGTCTCATGTGATTTCCCGCATACACCCCTCGTGTACTTCTCTTCTTAGCACGTATTCAATGTTTTTCCCGCGACGCACCTGAGGATCGTGTGAAGAAACCTCGCTTTTACGCACTTCCTTTATGATTGAACCCGCGGGATCTCATTCTTATTTTAGCCGCTTTTCGCCGCCGTAGTTGTCCGCCCATTATATAGCTCCAAACGGGTCCATCCAGCCGTCGCCGACCGGCAAACTTCCACTGCCGCAGATCGACCGCTGTGCATCGATGTGTCGACCACGAGGTCTTCCCGTAAGGCTGTTGGCACCAAGCAAGGCGTTTCGCTTCTCGAGTTCTTTGTTCCGGGGAACATGTTTGACCTTCGTACTCAACACGAATTTTTCAATAAATCTCGTGACTCGAGATATAGGATCATCCTCCCGCTACCTCGTAGTATCTTCTCTATCCGTCTTACCACCGGGCCGAGTCGCCGCACTTAGCCGGGTCAACTTCAAAGCTGAATGAGCGAGGTTGGACTCGCATGGCGATGGCCTCATATTCGCCTCGCGGTCGAGGCTTAACCAACTGAAGGATTCGATATTTATTCCTTCCTGAGAGGCCGATTAGACCAGCCGCCTCCGCTCCTCAAGGCTTCGAGGCTCCATCTACGCGCAGAGTTTCCAAACGTGGAGGTTATTCATTGCCGAAGCCTCACGCCCGCGAGGTGACTCCATGATGAAGTCAGCCTAAGACTTGCCCTTTTATTGCGCTGCTTGTATCTCGATGTCGAACTCGGCCAGCCTCTATGGCCCATTTCATCAACCTCCTGAGACTTCTCTCGGGTTTATGTAACACCCGCTTCTATCTGGGTATTCCGTCGGGACTCTATGGTGTGAGTTCGAAGCAAGGGCGTAAGTTTTCTGGCCGTGGTTACCAAGGCCGTACCACTTCTCCATCCTCGGTACCTCAAGCCTTCTCAAAGCCCTACGCAATTATAAACCTGATGTCGCACTGCTCTTTGTCTTCGACGAGGATCGCACCGGGTCGAGAAGTTTGATACAATGGCATGTAGGTAAGGAGCTCCTTCAACTGACTTACCGTATCGGAGGAAAAACTCAAATATGTTTTTAGCCGAGAATGCTTCTTCGCACTTAATATCCCATTGAAATGCCTTTTCGTGACTCGAAGAAAGGTTGGCATTTGTCATCAGCCTCTTTGATACGAACCGTGCTTAGGCAAGAATCCTTTCCCGCCGGGCGCCAACTTCCTTTATACTTGATGGCGGTAAGGCATGCGAGCACAACCTTTATCTTTTCTCGATTTGCTTCCTACCTCTGGTCGACTATGAAACCCGTGAATTTCCTACCGATACGCCGATACGCACTGGCCGATTCGCCATGTTGTAGTTTCTCAAGATCCGAAACGCCTGATAGATGAGGCCATGTGGAGCCTCTACTGGTGATGGGATTTTACCAAAGATGTCATCTATGTATACCTCCATAGTTACGCCTACTGGGGCTCAAACATCCACCACCAACCTCTCGAGCATGTATTCCCGCATTGAGCCCAAACGGCATCACACCGATAGCACAGTTCCCCTGGGTCTCCGTGATCTAACGAGGTCTTTCGTCACCGCATACCGATCCGGTCAGGAAATGAGAAGGCATCCATAAAGCCGAGAAGCTCATGACCGCAGCAGCATCCACGGCGAGGTCGATCTTCGTGGCACGGAACCGCTTTCGGGCATGCTTGTTAATGTCAGTGAAGTCGATGCAGAGTCACCATTTGCGGTTGGCTTTTTTGACTAGTACTATGTTAGCCAGCCATTCAGGATATTCTACCTCCCCCGATCGCCTCCGCCGAGGAGTTTCGTCGACTTCCCCGCCGACGCTTTTGCCTTTCCGATCGAAGCTCCTTTGTTTGATTGGCTCGCTGATGTACGACGTCACTGGTGAGTGATTACCGTGAGGATCACTCCCTCCCCATATCCGCCCGCTTCATGCGTAAGACGCTTTGCTTTTGTTTTAAAATGGATAAGGAGGTTTTCGAGGTCTTCCGCTAGCTCGATCCGGGAGCATAGCGACGTTCGTCTTCTTCCACAATATCGTTCCAAATTTCTTTTGATGGCTCCTGGTCGGAAAGCACCTCACGCATGTCGAGCCTTCATCCGTGTATTTGCTGTCAACCATTTTTGTTTCATAGATGCCGAGTAGAATTCCTCGTCACCTGTCTGTCTCTCGAACCATTCCCACTCCGTTTACAAGAGGGAACTTGATCATCATGTGGTATGCGGAGGGGACGGCTTTCACAGACAGAGGGTCTCGCTTAGCAACATGTTGCGTGCATCGCGCCTACGACGAGGAATCTTTACTGGGCGATCAAGCCACCGGTACGGGGATCTCCCAAGGTGAGTACCACGAGCCTGGGAGGTAAGATTCCCGCAGAACCCTCGTAGGTGAGCATTGACGTTCCGCTTCCATTTCGATGTCTATTTTATCAAGGTCGACGCAAGATGATTTGCCAACAACTCCCGCTGTCACCAGGACTCGCTGAATCGCTTTGTTGCCACCACCGCACGAACTACCGCAGTCGCTTGCGGAGGTGTTGGCATCCCTCCAAGTCTGAGTCATAGAAAGTGATCGACGTGTCGAAGTCGCGGGTAGTTTAGACATCGCCAGATTCATACCTCCGTTGACCTGATGCTCCGTAGGTGGGCCTTACGTGCCGAGCTAGATTCTCCTCCTCCTGCAAATCCTCCTGAGATTACCTGGATTTCACCAAGGGGTCGGGCTGCGCCGAGTCGTCATCTACCGGGAGGTGGTGGTTGCCGAGATGGGTCTGGTTCTCAGCTTGCTCGAAGCCCGGTTTTCGTGAGATATGAAGCGCCTGAGGTATCTCGCGCCGGGATAAGTGGACATTCTATTTCTCTCTTGAGTTGTATGCAGCCGTCTCGCGGCGCTGGCCCATGGGCCCTATGGAACTGGGGCAAAGATTTCCGAGTTGTCTCGGCTGCTGGTCTCGATCATTTGGCCTGGCCACCTCGTGAACTGCTCGCTTGCGACTTCGCTGCGACCCTCGTGATAATCGAGGCCGTTAGGAGCGGCCGGGGCGAATAACGCCGCCGCCTCTCTGACACGCGGACCCAAACGCCCTGCTGTTCCCACGCCAGGACCGCTTCTCCATTCTTCGGGAGACGCTTCCGCCGCTTGTCTCGTGTGGCTTCGCCCTCGCTGCTTCGTCCGTCTCGCTTTTCTTTAAGGAGCGAGGAGCTCTCTTTGGATATAAGGCTTTCACCGTTAATATACCTGCTTTTGCGAGCACTCCTGTACCCATGCTTGCTTAGGGTTTCGAGATGGAAAACATCGATCTTCGCTTCAGACTTAAGCCAAAGAATGAGAATGCAAAGGGATCGCAAACTTTTCATCTGCATGTCTACCTTAGAGACTCTACACAACCTTAACGTAGGATTGCTTTCCTGCGAGCCCTGCTTGACAATCAATAAGTGGTAACTCGACTTTCTGTATGTTCTATCTCCGATGAAGTGGGAGATAAACGCAATGGACAACTCTCTGAACGAGGGGATTGATGAAGGTGGAAGCCTGTTAAACCGTGCCAAGGTCGACCTTGCAATGCGGGCGGCGAAAGCTCACAAAGACGCACGTGGTCCTAATACCCATGCAGCCCATTTGGTTTTGTAAGGCCGAGGTGATCGACCGGATCTCGACGCCATCGAACGCTCCACTCAGTGGTATCTCTAAATTTACCGAAAGAGGGAAGTGAAGCACCCCCTGGGCTGCGGAAGGGTGATTCCGGCCATCAGCACCAAGGTATCCATAGTGATCGAGCGCCGTCTCTTACTACCCCTTCATCGGGCTAAGCTCGTTGAAGGCTCGAACTCGCCCCATGATAGTTCCGGCCGCTTCCCCCGGGCCGGTGGCGTAGTTCTCCATTCTCGACATGCTCTCTCAGTCAAGCCCGCTGCTCTCCTTCAGAGCCACTGCGGGTCCCCGCCCTCGGTTCTGCTAGATTCTCGCTTCTCTTCAACATCTCGGAATATCGAGATTGTGCGGTTCCCAGGAGGTGGAAAGTCAGGAAGCTCGAGCTCGCCGTGTTCCCGTGGGCGATCTGCCTAGTGAGTTGTTCTAACTTCTTATGTCGGGCTGCTTGATTGCGAGGCGAGTGTTTCCACTGCTCGTGTCAGCCGTGATTGCCTTAACGCGGTCGAGGTCACCGTCCGCGTTGTTCTCGCCAATCCCGTGATCCTCGAGGATTGCCTCGCCAGGTTCGCGTTGATACCATCGCGACCGAGAGATTAGTTATATTTATAAAGAACCGCCGCTCCCACGCATCGACGCCAACCGATGATGCCTTTTTAACCGAATCGGGCGAGAGTGTGGGGGTCAGCTGCCTGACTCAATCAAGCAACCGGGCCGGGATCAGAGGTCATTGATCGTCCGCCGGAGATCGATCCACGCCACATTGGTCGGTCGCGCTCAGCGTGACACCTCCGCAAAACAAGAAAGAAGGGGATCATAGGCTTTGCCCGTGTCGCCTCCGATGCCTAAGCCGCTTTCTTTCAAGAGAGAAAAGACCGCTTTAGAGGGCGACGCGTATGATGTTCGCATGAATATCAAGCGCATCTTTCAATCGATGGTGGCCTTGTATTTATAGTAGATGTTCAACAAGTTGGATGGTAATTAGGAGTCTTTCCCATTGGATGGGATATTTCTTATTATAGTCCATATCGGATTTGGTACATGATATAGAAAGAGTAGTTTACTTGGGATAGTCTTCCTTCCTATCGATAAGATTTGGTGGGATTTTCGTACATCAAGGGTTGCCTGGAGATTATCTCGCTTCCCATCTCTCCGGGAGACTTACCATAATCGGGCCTGGGCCCACGGTCGACCTCTTCCTGGGCCGGGCCCCGTATGTCGAATGTCGCTTTAAAGGCCTGAGTGCCTCATCAAGCAAACTTCTCCTTTGAATTCAACTAGTGGGCCTCGTGCTTCACTGGTCGGGCTCTTCGCTCTGTAAAGGGGCTCGCGAGCCTTATTTTTCAAACACTATCAAATATAAATTTTTTGTTTCAAATACATAAATGAGGATTAAATATTCAAATTGTAAATAGGTGGCTCAAACCGAGGACCTCTTGCTAAACCAAGCTCTAATACCATATTAAATAACCAACTCTTTTTAAAGCTCAGGCTTTTTGGATTTGAATTAAATTTCGCAATCTGATTCTGACTATGGAGGTAATGAAGGAATTATCATTGGAGATGGCTCAGGTATTTCAATTACTCGTATTGGCTCCTTTACAATCTCATCTGTAAATCTAACTTTAAACTAAACAATATTTTGTGTACTCCCATCATAAAAAGAAACCAATTTTTTTTAAAAATAATAATACCTCTATTGAATATTACTCAAATGATTTTTTGTGTGAAGAACCTCAAAATAAGGACATTTCTTATCAAAGGCCGAAGTAATGGGAGTCTCTATGAGTGGCTGTAAACATCTGCCCCCTTTCAAGCCTATGCCACTACAACACTCTCTCTCAACCACTAGCATTGTCGCTTAGGTCGCCCTTCTACTCGTATTATCAAGAAAGTCTTATCAAGCCAGCTATTGCAAGTCTCAAAGTCCGACCAGCTTCACTATTGCAACTCATGTCTATGTAATAAAAGTCATCGGCTTTCATTTGGTGTCAACTCATTATCAAGCACTAAATGTCTTAAATTAATTTATACAGATGTTTGGGGTCTAATACATGTTTAAGGGTTTAATTAAGCTCATTACTATATGGTGTTCATTGATCATTTTATAAAATACATATGGTTTCACCTATTCAATGTCTTCCCCTTCAATCATCACAGCGGCCACCACCACACTCAAGTTGGCGCCCCTCTTTATCCTTTACTACCTCCTCACATGTGGCATCTAGGAGAACATAGAGATGGATACTCATTTACTCCTTTTTCACCTTTGATGCAGCAATCTCCCTCATCTTCCTTTGACACTGCAAAGTCCCAATAGGTTAGTAATCCTTCCTTGCATCTACCTACTATGTCTTCGCTCTCATCACCTGCACCTTCCTAAACAACACCAATAACCCAAACCCAACCTGAACCACTTCTAGAACACACATTAGTTCTTTCCATTGACTCCCAAAACATTAACCCTTTCCAAGTTTCCAACAACATCCTATGATCTCATAAGCCTAAAATAACATTCATAAACCTAACCCCAAATTCCATGATTCACACCTCTATACGGCAACACATATCATTAACCTAGATTTCATGGAACCTAGCGCCAAACTCTCAAACACCCACTTTGGTGTGAAGTAATACAAACTGAATATGATGTCCTCACCCAAAACCACATTTGGGGCCTAGTACCATCTTACCCTACACAAAATATTGTTGGTTGTATGTGGATTTTCAGGACAAAGAGGAAAGCTAATGGGTCTATTGAGGGGTACAAGCCCGATTAGTTACAAAAGGATTCTAACAATAGCCAAGTATTGACTTTCACTCCAACTTCAATCCAATTGTCAAACCAACTACTATCCATATCATAATCACCTTGGCAGTTCACTTCGGATGGCCTTTTAGCAAATTTGATGTTAACAATGCTTTTTTTCAAGGCATCTTAAAAGAAGATGTATACATGGCCTAACCCCTCGGCTTTGTTAATACTGCTTACCCAAATCATGTATGCAAGCTAAGGAAGGCCATTTATGGGCTCTAATAAGCCCCTCATGCCTGGTACATTGAACTCCACAATTTTCTCTTACAACAAGACTTCCTCAACTCGAAGTCAAATACATCTCTACTTTCTCTCAGGATAGTACTACACTCTATCTCTTGATGTATGTAGATGATATCATAATCACAAGCTCATCATCACAACTTGTGTAAAACTCAGATAAATTTAAATTTTTCTGAAAAATGGCAAAACAATAAATTGTCGAAATAGTACAGGTTGCAAACTTGTAATTTCTCTAGAGCTCGGATGAAAAAACGGACCTCACCATTGGATTTGTATCGCAAAATCTAGTTACCCAAACAAATTTTGTTGAATTCCAATACAGTCGGATTTTCACGATTTTCGGAGCATTAGGTGCCCAACGGACAAAAAAAAAACGGGGTTTTTGAGTAAAATCTCAAAAATTGAAAATAAATTAAGAAAAAATCATTTAAAATAAATTAAACTCAAACTGAGACGAAAATAAATTATTTCAGGGTAGAAATGAACCCGAACAGGTAGTGGACATGTGGCGCGATGTGGGCCACTCATCTAACTTAAACTTAAGTTAGACAAAAGGTGAGTTAGGGCTGAAGAGAGCCCATTTTTCACGTTTTTAGCCATGAGAGAGAGAAAGGGAGAAAAGAGAGAGAGAGACTCCAACTTCTCTCTATGATCTATAAAGCTCGAGTGGTCGGAATTCATCGGGCTAAGAATAAAGGTTCATCTACTCGACGAGGGCTACACGTGAGTACCGAAAACACGGGATTTCACCGAGGATTCAAGTAAGGAGTTTAGGAAATCAAAGGTTTCAGGTTTGGAAAGTGTCCAAGTGACTTCCTAGAGTTTCTTCTACGCTCCAAGATGTAGGGATTCTTCCTACTTTGGTTTATTTTCCACTCTAAGGGTTGTTTGGTTGTGTTTTATGCCCTAAGGGGCTGTTTGGTAAAATTTTGGTGATGTGGGAATAGTGCCCTGTTTTGACCCTATATAATGTCCAGATTTTGGGGCTGATTTTCTTAGAAACAGAGGGAATTTGGACTAGTGTCCTTCTTGGAAATTGTAGCTTCAATTGTGAACTTGAGGTTAGGCTTTTGAATCACCCAAATTGGACCTCTATAACTCAAGTTATGGTCCATTTTTCGGGATTGTCATAGGCTGCCCTGTTTTGACCCTACATACTGTCTAAATTTTGGGACTGGTTTTTGGTCAGGAAAAAGGGGTAAATTGGACTAGTTTCCTTCATGGAAATTATAGTTGTATCTGAGAACTTGATATTAGGTTTTTTAATCACCCAAATTGGACCTTTATAACTAGAGTTATGGTCCATTTTCCGAGACTACCACAAGCTGCCCTGTTTTAACCCCATACACTATCTAGATTTTGGGATTGATTTTCAGTTAGGAGAAAAAGGGAATTTGGACTAGTTTTCTTCATAGAAATTATAGCTGGAACTGTAAACTTAATGTAGGCTTTTTGGATCTGTCTAGATTTTGGGACTGTTAGGGGACTAGTTTCTGAACTTAGTTGGGAACTATTTTGTGGTCTATTATGGCTTGTTGTGTGGAATATTTTGTGGACATCTCTAAGCCACAATTGGTCTTGAGGATCAAGTTTTCATTGCTTGAGTTTGAGTGACATGCTTGGTGGTAATTGATTGGAGGTCAATATATGTGTCCTAACGTATTGACATGTGAATAGTTTGTGTATGGATAAGGCCATTGCATGGCTTGCTTGTAGGCTATTTATGGACATGTTATGTCACAATTTGGCCTAGAGGATAAAGTATGGCATTGTTTGATTGGTGATTACTTGTTGATGTTGATATATGTCTGTGCAGATATGTTGACATGAAATGTGTGATCGTTTGGAAATTTTATGTTGATTGATATAATTATCCATGATACATGGGTGATATGCATGAGTAGAATTGTCCATATATCATTCATCATATATGTGACATGAGATAGGCATGAAATGGCACATCGCATTGCATATGCACGAGGACATCACATGAAATGGGTATCAAGTACATATTATAATCTACAATCATGTCAGGTTTGATTGAGGCACGCACCGTAAAGTGTAGGAAAGCTCCGCGGTCATAAGTGAGACCCTCGAAAATTCGCTACCCACAAAAAGACACATGGTTTTGAATATAAATGATCATTGAGGTATAACATCCAAAAAGACTTTGGTTTGAAAACAAATGAATTTTGTTGTAAAATGATCATTGGATGTAATCTAGAAATTATGGATTTTATCACCACGGCTTTGTATCAGGTGGATAAGAGTCGATAAGGACTCTGCAGGATAGAGAGTTCGATGACCCGGCATGGTACATGGTCAGTCTCATCTCATCTCATGGCATGTAGAATCTGAACCTAGGATCGCATAATCTTGTTTGGAATGTGTGAATCAGGAACATGACCATTGCACGTGCACTTAGGTGAGGAGTAGTCCTTGTAGAAAGTTTACTCTAATGGTCAGAGCTCAATTTCTATATAAACATTTTAGTATGACAGACACCTATGAACGACATGCTCATTCGAGGTCGCATCAGGAATAAGGCCAAATATGTGGCCTTATTATCGCTTTGTAAAATATTTCTAGAATAACAATCTTGTTCTAATAGTAATATTTGTAAGTGTTGTAATTAAACTCTTATGAATTGTTTTAAATATAATTTTGTATGTTTTAAATGAACATGGATAAATGGACCATTTGTGGTCATTTTTTTACTCATAAGTGGACCTAATGAGGTCATTGTATTATATTGGGCCTCGGATGAGCCATGTTACTATGTTTTGTACATGTTGGATTTTGGATAGAGCTCCCCGTACAAAGGAGACTCCGTCGATTTTGTTAAAAATTATGGATCCGTAAATGGGACATAACGGTCTTGTGTCGGGTCTGATATCACAGTTTTTGCGGGGTTGATCAACGGACCTCCGGGTTTTGGGGCGTCACAACTTGTCTACAATCTTCTCAAGTGCCTTGCCACCTGGTTTTCACTAAAGGATCTAAGGCCACTTCATTATTTTTTTGGCATTGAGCATATCTCCACCATCGATGATCTATTCATCTGTTAGTAAAGTACATCATTGTCTTACTTATTAAAACCAAAATGCTTAACTCCAAGACTGTAGCTATCCAACTTTCAGCCACTGACTCTTTACATCTCGACGGTGGACGCCCTTCTTTTTATGCTTAACTCTTTTGGCAATTGTTGGTGCCCTACAATATTTTGCCCTAGCCAGACTTAATGTCTATTATGTATCAAAAAAACTCTCTCAACTCATGCACCGTCCTACCATTATTCACTAGAAAGTCATGAAGCGAGTACTTCGATAGCTCAATGGGACTTATAACTATGACCAATGGTGGACCTAAGAAATAAAGTTAGGGGTGGCATAGAAATTAAACAATCTACCTCCAAACTTGAGGTGGTTCAGAGCCCATCATAAACAATTTTTTTTTCTCAAATTTTCGAGGGAGATCCGCCACTGAATATGACATTCTTCTTAAGAGGCAATTTCCATTCTCGCTACATGCATATTCAAATGCAAAGTGAACTAGCGACCATGATACTTGTGCCTCTACCTCAACCTATACATTGTTTTTGGGTGCTTGACCCTATCATTTAGACATAATGGCTGTGTGCTCTCACTCCTCTATTGAAATTTGAATACGGGCCTAATTACCTCCACCGCTACATAACTCAATTGGATCCAACATCTCCTCAAGGAACTCTCCATCTCCCTTCCTGACACACCCACCATCTACTGTGACAATTCAATATACTTGCATGCAAACCCAGTCTTTCACTCTTGTTTTAAGCACTTAGTCATTGATTATCATTTTCTTCATGACCAAGTACTCAAACAATCACTCTGAGTAAGCCATGTACCCTCTGTTGGTCAACTTTTGTTGACTCCTTAAGCAAGCTCTTACTTTGTAAGTACTTCACTTAGCATCAATCCAAGTTTGGAGTCCGTCTTAGACCCTCAACCTTGCGAGGGCATGATAAGGATATTAAACCTGATAGGCAAACGAATACTTGATAGCAACTTACCATTATTCCTTTGTATATTTACCATAATTCCTTTGTATATTTATAGAGAACATGATTTCAAAAACTATATATTTTCCTTCCTAACATCTTTTGTGTTGGGTTTCCCTTCTTTGTGGGACTCTTCAATTTACTAAATATGATTTTGCTATTTTGGCATGCACCTTGGTTTGGCGTGCATGACTCTTGGCATATCCAAGACTTGTTTTGGCGTGCATGACTCTTGGCATATCCAAGACTTGGTTTGGCGTGCATGACTCTTGGTATTGGTTTGGAATCTTCAAGGGAAATAAAAGGTTTTGGTGGCATTTTTTTGGGTATATATCGTCTTGGTTGGCTCGGCAAGAAGGCATTCGGGCAGTCTTTGGTTCAAGAAAAATTCAGTCTTCTTCTTCTCCATTTTGGTGCCACAAAATCAGCAAGTTTCTTCAAGTGAGTAACGTTTCTTCACTTGATATTTGGGGTTTCTTGTGGTTTGTTCTTAGAGATTTGGTTCACTTTATTTGTGAGGTATTTTCCTCTTGTGATTTACACCTTGGTGTGTTTGTAAGGCTTATGCCTTTTTTGGCCACTTTGTAAACTCTTTTGGTGATAGTGGAAGAAACTGACCTACCGGTCGTCGTGGACGTACCTCAAGTTATTTGAGGGAACCACGTAAATCTTGTGTGCTCATTTATTTTCTGTTATTTTATTTTATGTTATATTGCTTCCATTGATTTACACTTGTGGGAAAGCCTATTTTTCCCAACATCTGGTATCAGAGCATTTGGTTAATTCGGTTCCGATTCATTATATTTGTGTGTGTGAATTATGGATGGCAACGTTGGGCGTATGGTTAGTTTCAATGGCACAAATTGGGTGACTTGGAAAACTAAAATGGAAGACCTTTTGTTTTGTAAAGATTTAAATGGACCCATAGAGGGTGATAGTGGCAAACCGGAAGGGATGAAAGATGACGAGTGGAAAAAGCTAAACCGAAAGGCTATCGGTTTTATTCGGAAATGGATTAATGATAGTGTCTTTCATCACATCTCTACAGAAAATTCAGCACATGGTCTTTGGACCAAATTGGAGAGTCTTTATGATAGAAAGACGGTCGTGAATAAAGCATTTTTATTTCAAAAGCTTGTGAATTCTAAATATGAGGAGGGTATTCCTATTGCAGAGCAATCGAATGAGATTAAGAGCATTGTGTGAATCGGTTGGCCTCGAAAATTACTTTGATGATGATTTATAAGCTTTGTGCTAGCAGTTCACTTCTGAAAATTTGAGGAGAGCTTTGAGTGGTCTCAGTTAGTAACTCTGCACCTGATGGAGTGGTAACAATGAGTCAAGTTACCAGCAACCTGTTGAATGAAGAGACAAGAAGAAAATCATCAGGTTCTTCTCACTCCTAGGCACTTGTGATGGAAAACTAGGGGAGAGGCAGGAGTAAGAGTAGGGCTCCGCACAACCGTGATAAATCTAGAGGTCGTTCAAGCTCGATTTCAAAGAAAGATGTTGAGTGCTATTATTGTCTGAAAGGGCACATGAAGCGGGTCACGAGAAAACTCAAGTTCGAGGAGCAAAACAAAGAGAAAAATTCAGAAAAAACAAAATGATACAGCTGTAGTTACCGATGGTGAACTCATGATTATCCGTGATGATGCTAACGTTAATTTGATTGGCTAAGATATGGATTGGGTAATTGATTCTGGAGCTTCATTTCATGTTACTTCGCGGGCTGACTTCTTTACTTCTTACTCGCAAGGTGAATTTGGGAATGTCCGTATGGGAAATGAAGATGTGTCAAAAATTGTTGGCATGGGTGACATTTGCTTGGAAACAAATATTGGATGCAAATTGTTGCTTAGAGATGTGAGGCATGTACCGGATATTTGACTCAATTTAATCTCTGCTGGAAAGTTAGATGATGAAGGCTACAACAACAATTTCAGTGATGGAAAATGGAAGCTCTCCAAAGGTTCTCTAGTGGTAGCAAAAGGAAAGAAGACTTGTTCTCTTTACACCATGCAAGCAAAAATCTGCAAGGGTGTTGTGAATACCTTAGAGAATGACTCATCCACCAATCTATGGCATAGAAGGCTTGGACATATGAGTGAAAAAGGATTGCAAGTTTTGTCCAAGAAAGAGCTTCTAGCGGGGATAAAAGGTATGCCTTTGAAAACTTGTGTTCATTGTTTCCATGGTAAACAAAACAAAATATCTTTTCGTAGAAACATTGCATCTAGAAAATCTCATGTTCTAGATTTGGTACATTCGGATGTATGTGGTCCTTTGAAAGTTAGGACACTTGTTGGTGCTTTATACTTTGTCACCTTTATTGATGATCCTACAGAAAAGTTTGGGCTTATACATTGAAAACTAAAGATCAAGTTCTAGATGTGTTTAAGCATTTTCAGGCCAATGTTGAAAGAAAGCGGTAGGCCGGTTGAAGTAATGTGTTCGCTCGGATAATGGTGGTGAATATATTGGACCATTTGATCAGTATTGCACCAATCACGGCATCAGGCATGAAAAGACAGTCAAAAAGACACCTCAACAGAACGGGGTTGCAGAGAGAATGAATCGCACAATTCTTGAGAGAGTAAGATGTTTGCTCTCACATTCAAAATTGCCAAGATCTTTTTAGGGTGAGGCAATGAGGACAGCAGTTGATCTTATCAATTTGTCACCTTCAGTTCCGTTGAATGGTGATGTGCCAGAAAAAGTTGGACAGGGAAAGAAGTCTGTTATGATCACTTGAGGGTATTATTTGAGCTTTTGTTCATATTCCAAGATGAGGTCAAGCTTGATCCAAAAGCAAGCGTGCATATTTAAGGCTATGGGCTTTGAAGAATTTGGCTACAAGTTGTATGATCCAATTGACAAGAAAGTTGTTAGAAGCCGAGATGTAGTTTTCTTGGAAGATCAGACTATTGAAGGCATTGACAAGCTTGAGTCAGATAAGTCTAGTACTAATGATCTTGTTGACTTAGATCCTCTTGATCCACCTATTGTTCATGATATTAATGAGGAAGTGCAGACACCTCATGATGATGCAGTGGAAGATGATGTTGAGCGGAGAGATTGGGGGAGCTGACCACCCAAGAGTCAACACCACGGACACCATTAAGGAATCTACCGGAAAACGACCATCAGAAAATATTCTTCAAATGAGTATGTGATGATATCATATCAGGGTGAGCCAGAGACTTATTAAGAAGTCTTAAAACATGAGAACAAAACTGAATGGCTTAAGGCAATGAAAGAGGAAATGAAGGCTTTACATGAGAATCACACCTATGATTTTGTGGAGCCCCCTAAAAAGAAGAAAATTTTGAAAAATAAATGGGTCTTAAGATGAAAGAATGATGGGAACAGTTCTCAACCGAGATTCAAGGCACGACTTGTTGTGAAGGTTTGGTCGAGGAGGAGGTTGATTTGATGAGATATTCTCACAGTTGTGAAGATGTCCTCCATTCAAATGTACTTAGTATAGGCTCTTAGTATGAATTTAGAAGTTGAAGCGAAACTGATGTGAAGACCACATTTTACATGGTGACTTAGAAGGAAATTTATATGGAACAACTTAGGGCTTCATAGATAGGGTAATGATCAGTTAGTTTGCAAATTGAAGAAGAGCTTGTATGGATTGAAGCAAGCACCGAGGCAGTGGTACAGAAAATTCGATTCTTTCATGACTAACCATGGGTATTCAAGAACCCGCAGGACCATTGTGTGTTTGGCTGAAAATATCCGGATGGTAATTTTGTTATTCTCTTGCTTTCGTCGATGATATGCTCATTGTGGGTCAGAACCACGTGCCGAATTAGCAAGTTGAAGTTAGAATTGAGCAAGTCCTTTGCCATGAAGGATTTGGGTCCAGCAAAGCAAATTCTTGGGATAAGAATTGGTCGTGACAGATCACTTAGGCTAATTTGGTTATCTCAAGAGAATTATATTAAAAAGGTTCTTGAGAGGTTCAATATGGACAAAGCAAAGCCTGTTAATTGTCCATTTGCAGGCCACTTTAAACTTAGTTCAAGTTAGTGTCCTACAAGTGATGAAGAGAAAAAGGAGATGCAGAAAATTCCCTATGCTTCAGCAGTTGGTTCTTTGATGTATGCCATGGTTTGCTTTTCGTCGGATATTGCTCACGGTTGGGGTTGTTAGTATTCGATTCTGTCTGATCCGGGCAAAAAACCTTTGGGCAGCGATGAAATGGATTCTGAGGTATCTTCAGGGCACTTCAAAGATGAGTTTGTGTTTTGGTAAAGGCGAGCCTATTCTTGATGGGTTCACGGATTCTTATATGGCTGGTGATATTGATAGTCGAAAATCTACTTCTGGTTATTTGATTACTTTTGCAGGGGGAGCAGTGGCATGGCAATCAAGATTATAGAAATGTGTTGCTCTCTCCACCACAGAAGCTGAATTCATCGCCATCACAGAGGCTTGCAAAGAATTATTGTGGTTGAAGAAATTCTTACAAGAGTTGGGTTTGAAATAAAGAAGTGTCTTCCTTCATTATGATAGTCGAGTGCAATCCACTTGAGTAAAAATTCTTCATTTCATTCGAGATCGAAACACATTGATGTTAGATATCATTGGATTCGTGATGTCTTGAATGATAAGTTGTTGCAACTTGAAAAAGTTCACACTGATGAGAACACTTCGGATATGTTGACTAATGCATTGACTAAGGACAAGCATGAGAAGTCTCAATTTTTGGCGGGAATGGTCGAATCCTCCACATAAGTCGAGAGGGGGAGAATTGTTGGGTTTCCCTCCTTTGTGGGACTCTTCAATTTACTAAATATGATTTTGCTATTTTGGCATGCACCTTGGTTTGGCGTGCATGACTCTTGGCATATCCAAGACTTGTTTTGGCGTGCATGACTCTCGGTATATCCAAGACTTGGTTTGGTGTGCATGACTCTTGGTATTGGTTTGGAATCTTCAAGGGAAATAAAAGGTTTTGGTGGCATTTTTTTTTGGGAATATATCATCTTGGTTGACTCGTGAGAGCATTGACTTGATCTTTAGTTAAAGAAATTCCAGTCTTCTTCTTCCCATTTGGTGCCACAAAATCAGCAAGTTTGTTCTTCAAGTGAGTAACGTTTCTTCACTTGATATTTGGGATTTCTTGTGGTTTGTTCTTGGAGATTTGGTTCACACTTTATTTGAGTATTTTCCTCTCTTGTGATTTTACACCTTGGTGTGTTTGTGAGCTTATGCCTTTTTTGGCCACTTTGTAAACTCTTTGGTGATAGTGGAAGCTGACCTCTGGAGTGGGTCGTGGACGTGCCTCAAATTTGAGGAACTACGTAAATCTTGTGTGCTCATTTATTTTCTGTTATTTTATTTTATGTTATATTGCTTCCATTGATTTACACTTGTAGGAAAGCCTATTTTTCCCAACATTTTGTACGTGTATACATATACACTCACAATACATGGAAGTATTCAGAATTTTTTCCATCAATCTTGTGGCATTTACAAATGATTATAAGATTCCTTAACAAGCTCAAGAATGTTTCAGATGTAGAAAACTGAACGTAATTTTAATTAAAAAAAGCTTCCTATCAATTCTTTTATCTTTTTTCTTCAATTTAAATTTCTAGTTTTCATATTGGCAATCTTAAGACATATAGATGCTAACTCAGCTATAAAGAATAAGAAGGCCTAAATTTAGTCCTCGAAGTGATCAACAAATACATATATAAACGATATTATAAAAACATAATTCTAGACAAAAACAAATCCCTAATAATATTAGTATTTCAGAACCTAAGAAATAATCAAACTTACATATTCATATAATAGCTTCAATAAACCAAAGAAAAACACTCCGGAATTATAGCAAAATTATCGAGGATGGTACCATGTTTGAAAGACAGTTTATGATCACTTTTGGCACTTTACGGACGAAGAGCTTAATTTTATTGCAGAGTTGTTATTTTCCCCATTTCTAGGTACTTCTCAATTATTTTGAGCTTCTAAAGGTTCAGTTCGAAGGACTTCGAGGTATGACTTTCCGTAGAGTTCACGAGCAAGTAGTCCCCTGAATAATCTGGGACGCCAATCCTTTTGAAGAGAGTCGGAGACTGTGGAGTTATAAGGCTAGGCGCAGGACCCATATGCCGGTCAATTTTTGGGTTGTAAATTGTTGCAATAGACAGCCTCTCCTTCATAGAGTTCACAGTTGCGCAATGCTCGATGCTCCGATATGCTCCATTTGTTACAATCTGCCAAGCCATGGAGGAAAACAGATGAAGAGATTTGAGAGACATACAGTCAGTTCTTTGTTAGACATCATGACAATGAAATATATTAATTCTAAATAGTAGGAAACATTATCTTTGAGTTTAGCTCAAGTGATAAAAGAATGGGATAGACACAAAGAGAACTGTACTATAATGTAATATGGAAATTGATTAGATGTCAAAAAAGTAGGCTATATTAATCTATTTTGTTTTTTTATTACCATTCCTATGATTTTACGTTAAAAAATAAAAAATTGATAAATGAGAGTTATATTCAATTAGAAGAACAATGTTTTTTTAAAGGTTTTTAGACCAAAACAGTGTGCGACGAAGTGGGAAAGGAAGGATTGGTTGGATTTTGGGGAAAATAATTAGGGAAGTAGGACGGTGAGGTCAGAATGAGAAAAATCATGACTAGAGGACAATCTTGAAAATGTGCAAAGATTATTATTTTAATTCATTTATTTATTTATTTCTTAAAAAAGAATTCTATTAATTCCCCACGTGTTTAGAAAATGAGAGCCAGGCATAACTCCAAAATGTCTCCAACGTTGACTATGAAAGCATTGGGAAGGGGTTTAATTGGGATTCAAATCCCATCTTTTCTTATCTGGAGACCTTCCATTTCATTGAGTTGAAGGAGTATGGTTAGACCCACTGGATCCGAATGAGGGGCTAAGCCAATGACTTGGTCGGGTTGTGGACATGGTGGATAATAATTTATCCTCATTCCCTGATACCCTTCTTCAAACAGTTCTTTCATATCACTTGCTTCCATTTTTAGAGCTTTTGCTATGGGCCCAAGAATTGTCATGGCAAGATTTTTCAGTTCAACAGCATAAAATTCCATAACATCCCTGCACGATAAAAGAAAGATAGGTTTACGCTTCACCCCAATCCATCTCTTGATGTATGTTTTTAACCTACTCAATCTGACCAAATCATATGGACTAATATGTTTTACTACTCTGCTTGAAAATATGATATTTCAACATATATACAGAAGAGGAACTGGGGAGACAGGTAGCTTGGGGAACAAGTTGGGTTTCCTCAAATGAGTTGGAAGAGAGATCATGTAGAACATGTCTCCCCAATCAAGTTTCTGATCCTCAGAAAGAACAAAGGCCTGTCCATATCCCTCTACATCTCCTGGCAGTTGACAAAACCTCTTCTTCTCTTCCAATGGGAGTTTGAAGAATTCGTGTATCTCTACCTTCACTTTCTCCACCAGAGAAGAGCTCACTCCATGATTTATCAACTGCAATTAATATAACTGAGCAAATTAAAATTACCTCCTGAATATAATTAAATATTTAATTATATTATAGGAATAGTAATTGAAGTGGCCCCTCATATACCTGGAAGAAACCCCAGTCTTTGCAAGCGTAGTGGAACTTGTCCAGCTCTGAATCCATGCCATCTCCGGAAACCAAGCGGTTGAAGTCGATGAACGGGACATGGATGGAAGAAGTAGAGCTGCTAGAATTGTTTATGAATGGAGGGTGTAGCTCAGGACGGAGGTACCGCGGTGGAACTGCGGTGTGCGTGTTATTTGCTAACTCCTGAACGCTAGGCACTGGCAGCGATCCTCCAAAGCTTGTTAGTTTTTTGACATCAATTAGTAAAAACTAAAGACGAAGGCCTGTGAGACAGACAAACTTAGCAGATACTCATGTTATGGGGGAACTATTAATTAGCCGCCTTATATGCCTTGTTGGCTTATATCTTATGCTTGGTAGAATTATGTTTGAGCTACCTAGACGCGATCCTTGGACATATGTTTAAGATGGAGAAAAGTCGAATCTTGGAAGATTGAACACGCAGGTGCCTTTCAAATCATGCAGAAGAGAAAGATGTTTGTGAATTATGCAGAAAAAGTCAGCTTTGAATGAATGAAATAAGGGTCAGTACTCAGTATAGGAGTTTTTTGAAATGAATGGGACAACAGTTCGGATGGAAATGACATGCATGTTCCAAACTTGCCTTATTAGCATCCCTCTATTTAATTAATAGAAGTGCAAAGAAAGTTAAACGCATTCTCGAGAAGAGTTGTATGTAGTTTGAGTTGTCTATGAGTAAAGAAATAATAAATCTTTTAGGGAAGGGTTTGGGTTCAATTCCTATTAGAAACAGTTTATTACATTGTAACTAAGATGTTTATATTACATTGTAACTAAAATGTTTAGCTTTCAAAAAAATTCTTTTAGTATGAATAATTATAGTTACTTTCTTATCCTGTGCGATTTTTTTATATAATTCAATGAAATGATTGTTTTTACATTAATATACTGTAGATATAGTTTGTCAAAGTCATAGTTGGCATCGTTGAATTTTGATTTTATCTTTATAATTTATTCAAGTTCGCTATCTAACAATTTTGAAGCTTCATCTGAAGTAAACAATATTAAAACCTGTAGATGAATATTTTTTTGGATAGCCAAGAAGAACAAAATGCTAAAAAAAAATTCCAAAACGGGAAAAAGTTGGTCAATAGATCACATCAAAATTCGTAAATGGGTAATATATATAAAAATGAGAAAATGAGAAAATAACTAGGCATCAAATTTACCTTCAAGATACAGTGATTTATCATCCTTACAAAAGGAAACGATCACCGAATCGCCAGGTAGCTCAAGAATGTTTCAGAGCTACAAACTGGACATGATCTTTTGTCTTGTTTCTTTAATTTAAATTTCTTGTTTTCATATTAGCCATCTAAAGACAAAGAAGATCAAGTGACCAACCAACTATTCATAAAATAATGTTTTTTTTTTCTTTTTTTATAATCGTGGATGTCGGGATGTTTCTGTAGTAGTGTCACCCATGGGACCATGATTGAAACCTCGAAGGTGGCCTTAGGGAATATAATGAGATTTTGTAGCGAAAACATACACCTCCTGCAAAGTAGCAAATTATCCATGTTTGAAATACAGTTGAAGATGCTTATTGCTAGGGAAGACAAACTTAATTTATTACCGGGTCATTTATTTTGTTTACATATATGGCACACTGGTGTTTTCCCCTTTGCTAGTTACTTCTCAGTTGTTTTTTGCTTCTTCAGTTTCAATCCTCAGGACATCGAGGTATGACTTCCCATAGAGTTTACCGGCAAATGATTACCTGAGTAATCTGCAACGGCCGTCCCTTTTGAAGCAGGCAGGAGATGTGGAGTTACAAGGCTAGCCGCCGGACCCATATCCCCTTCAAGTTTGGGGCTGTAAATTGTTGCGATAGACAGCCTTTCCTTCACGGAGTTCACAGTTGCGCGATGCTCAATGCTCCGATAAGCTCCATTTGTTACGATCTGCCGAACCATGGAGGAAAACAGATATATCATAGAGTTGGGAGACATATATGGCACTGTTTGTTTTGTGCTCTTGAAAACAGTTAACAGTTTTTGGAAACAGAGAGCATGTTTACGGTTTTTGAAATGGTAATTTGATTAAATAAACTTTTGAAAACCCAAAATTTGAAATTTGACCTTCCATCAATTTTTGGTATGATTCTAATAAAATTACCTATTTTGTTTTCTTTCAAAAATAATCTCTCTTTAAAAGACAATATAAATACATAAAATGAAGTACATTTTTATCTAAAATTTGTTATTTTTCAAGAAAAAACATGGGAGAGGTTAAATTTAAGAATATTTGATGTCTTTTAATCAAATATTTCTTTTTGAAAACTGTTTTTATTCTCAAAACAAGGAAAAACAGGAAGAACACTTTTCATTCCTAGTTTTTTATGTTTTGAAAAACACAAAAAACACTAAATTCATATAATAATAATTTAGAGAACATCAAAATAGTGTTCTCTATTTTTAAAAACGGTTTTCAATAACAATTTTCAAAAATAGGAACCAAACAGATCCACATTTTTTAGAGCCTGATTAGTTACATTTTTTGGAAATTGTTTATCATTTTGAAAATCACAAGAAAAAAGTGGTATTCTTTGTATTTAAAAAAAAAAATACTCTCAAGAATAATTTTCAAAAAAACAAATCAAACTCTTCTAAAATTGTGTTCTTTGAAAACTAGGATTTTGAAACATGGAGAATACAAAAATATGAGGTCCCTTCCACGGTTTAAAATCGATCGACCACGGCTTGACCGCTGACCGAGTTAAACCGGTCCGGGTTCACTATAAAACCTATTTTACGCTTGAACCTATTGAACTCCGCCTGGGAACCGCTACGAACCGATGAATCGATGAACTCCGGCCGATTCGCCCCACAATTTTTTTTTTTTTCAAGTTAAAACGACGTTTTTACTCAAACCACGCTGCTTGGCTTAGTACAGAAAGCTTCTATAGGTTAAGACTTCAGAACTAAAAAAATTCAATTAAATAACGTGCGCCATTGATTCGACATGAATGAGAAGAGGCGAACCACTCTACCATTAAGTGATTATTCTGGGATATTAACAAATTATATATTACTACTAATTAAGATATTTATATAAACAGTTTTCCGATTTTTGAATGATAGTTTTCATATATAAACATTATACATATTTTTAAAATAAATTTTAAAATACTTTATTTATATAAAAGTAATAACAATAATATCTTAAATATTATTAATTATATATTTTAAAATATAAATAATATATTTATTACTGCCACTACTCAACTACTGTTCGACCACCGATCCGACTGAAGGAATAAAGGAACCGGTAACTTTTCCGATTCAGCCATGGTCCTGGCTTAAAACATTTACTTTCTACCAAATAAATTTTTAGTATATATATATTTTTTTCAAAACAAAACTATTGTTGAAATTAGTAACCAAACAGTGTCAATTATTTGCTTGACATCATGGTAATCAAATATATTCATTCGTAATCAAGTCTGGCGATAGCCCATCACAAGGGAAATAAAGGAGCGATTAAGAACTTGAAAACGTAGTTGTCAATTGTCATGCACCGTGTGTTTTTACAATAATAATCCCCCTTTTGTGTACTAAAATAGAAATCTCATGCAGATATTCCTTCCTACCATCATTTCCCTTTTCTCGTCCCCTTCCATTCCGCTTCTATGCATTGTTTTTGTTTTGAGAAACCTTCTTTCAATCTCCCCACTTTTTAAAGAATAATTTTAATCTATTTTCTCAATTCAAAAAAATGACTTAATTAAAAAAAGTAAAATTTTTTTTGAAGTGAAATCCATTAATTCATTATTATTATTTTTTTATTAAAACATTTCCTACATATTCAGCAACCAAATCCACTATTTCCCTCCAAATCTAACATGTTATTCATTTTTACTTCAAAGTAACAATGTTAAATTATCATTTTAAATAACAGAGTCTAGTAGCCTATCTATCAGACTATCACCTATTCGTATTTTAATTTTTACATCAAAAACATGTCATTAAGCATAATAACATTGTTTTTATCTAGTAGTATTAATATTACTAACTAAAAGTAGTATTCTAGATTGTAAGATATATTGTCTATTTATTTTTTATTATTGTTCCTATAACGTTACAATAATAAAAAAAACTAATAAAGAAAATATTAGGAAAACAGTGTGCAAGGTGGAAAAGGGAGGATTGGTTCGGCTTCAGAGGAGATTACTAGGAAAGTGGGACGGTAATGTAAACATAAAGAAATATGACCAGAGGACAATCTTGAAAAGATGCATATTAAGATTATTAGTTTAGTATAAAAATAACATTGCTTTTCAAAATAGTGTTCTATTCACGTGTTTAGAAAATGAGAGCCAAGGGTTACCTCCAAAATGTCTCCTACGTTGACTGTGAAAGCATTGGGAAGGGGCTTAATAGGAATCCAAATCCCATCTTTCTTTATCTGGAGACCTTCCATTTCATTGAGTTGAAGCAGTATTGTGAGGCCCACGGGATCCGAATGAGGGGCTAGCCCAATGACTTTGTCTGGTTGTGGACATGGTGGATAATAATTCATCCTCATTGCCTGGTGTCCTCTCAACAATTTTTCATTTATTTTCATCCATTTTTAGAGCTTTTGCTATGACCCCAAGGATTGTCATGGCAAGGTTTCTCAGTTCAACTGCGTAAACCTCCAGAACATCCCTGCACGAAAAACAAAGATAGTTGGACGATTCATTTCTAATAGTTGAACCAGGCCTCAGTATAGCTTAACCTCGATCCGATCACTTGATGTATGCTTTTTACGTACTTAGTCTGACCAAATCACGCTGCACTAGAGCGTTGAGATAACGAATAAGAGCCTGTTTGATTCTTGATTTTCAAAATTATTCTTAAGAATAATTTTTGAAAAGATAGAAAACACCAAAAATTGTGTTCTTTAGATTTAGTGTTTTCTTGTTCTACAAATTTCCCAAAAAAAAAAAAAAAAAAGACCAAATGTGTTCTCCAAATTTTGAAGGGAAACTGTAAGGACCCTTTCCTATTTATATTAATTAGTATGATATTATCCACTTTAAATCTAAGACTTGATAGTTTTGTTTTTAAACTTATTCCCTAAAGCCTTTTGAATGCTTACATATTCTATTTCTAATCAACATTGAGACATTATATACATACATATATATATATATATATATATATATATATATATATATATATATATATATATATATATCAAGAACCCACCAACTCTCCTAAAAGCTCAACCTCAGAGATTGTGTGCTTATTACGAATATCACGTCAACACCCTCCTCACGTGTACATGGCCCCATACCCGCACGGGAGCAGCCCAGAAACTACTTGCTGACTTCAACCAAACAATGATTAAATCGGCAAATGAGAGCATTCAACCTGCGACCTCACGCCAAACCAAGTTCTCCGATACCACGCAACGACCAACCTCCTGCGTGCCTCAACAGAGGATTCGTGGCTTAATACTTATCATCACGCTTCAACATAGCATATATATATATATATATATATATATATATGATAGATATATATATATATATATATATATATAGATAGATAGATGTATAGATATGATATTCCAGTATAAAACCCGGAGCAGGACAGGTAGCTTGGGGAATAAGTGGGGTTTCAGCTGGGTTGGAAGAGTGATCATGTAGAGAGCATGTCCATCTAATCAAGTTTCCTGCTCCCTCAGAAAGAACAAAAAGCCTGTCCAAATCCCTGCACATCTCCCTGGCTCCTGAAACCCTTCTTCTCTTCCAGTGGGAGGTTGAAGAATTCGCGTACCTCCACCTTCACTTTCTCCAGTAAAGAAGAGCTCACTCCATGATTCATCAACTACAATTAATATATTTACCTTAATTGCTGAGCCAATTAAAATTACCTTCACTTCTAATTAAATAATTATACTGTGCTGTTAATTAAAGAAAATCAGAAAGAAACTAAAAATGAGAGCTGCACACATCCAAGCCATCTATTAAAGTTTCGTGAAACTATCCAATAGTTAAAAAAATTGGTCCCATACCTGGAAGAAGCCCCAGTCTTTGCAAGCGCAGTGCAACTTCTCCAGCTCTAAATCCATGGAGTCGCCGGAAACCAAACTGTTAAAGTCGATGACAGGGACATGGATCGAAGAAAAAGAGCTGGTAGAATTAATGTTTAACAATGGAGGGTGTAGCCTGTGACTGAGATCACTGCGGTGGAACAGTGGTGATCATCTTCTTTGCTAGCTCCTGAACGCAAGGCACCGGCAGAGTTCCTCCAAGGCTTGTTAGTTTTTGCCCCTCCATGAGAAAAAACTGAAAGGTCTGTGAAACGACAAACTTAGCAGACAACGGGAACTCTCTAGATGCCTTTATATATATATATATATATATATATATATATATATATGCCTCGTTAGCTTATATATGGCTGTTCTACGAGTACAATAATGAGCCTCAAGCCGTTACGTGGACGCAATCCTTGGAGAAATGTTTGAAATGGATAAGTCAAATCTTGATTTCACCATGTTGGACCCATTGGATATAATATTTGAAAAATTGAATACGCAGGTGCTTTTTGAAGTATAATGAAACAATTTTGCTTTTTGAAAACGAGGCTAATTTTTGAATTGTTTCCTTTTTTGGCTAGGTTGGTGGAGAGTAAATAATAAAGAATTAGATTAATATATTCACTCCTTAAAAAATAATTATAGATTATCGACAATTATCATAACTAAGAAATATACGATAATATATTCGCGCCATGAGCAAGATATTAAACGATCTATAATTATATTTTAGAGATTAGCATGAATCAGGCAAACTCTAATTTTATCGATGTATATATAATTATTTCTATCGTAACTGATACATACTTTTCAATGATGGGAGATATGGAAAAAAGTGAAATGATTACTGGTAAAGTGTTAGAAGTGTTTAAGGCCTATCACTTTTTAGATTAGTTTTGATAAAGATATTACATTTGATATTAATATTTTTTTATTTTAAAAATGTATAAATTTCACGAGAGTTGTTAGATACGTATCTTTTGAAGGAATTTAATTGATTGGGTTTAAAACTATAGGCGCGTAGGCCTAGAACACAAGCCCAAATGTCAGGCCTAAAAGGAGATATAGTAGCGCACTCCAATGTAAGACGTAAAGAGCCGCCTGCACCACATGTGCCCAAACACCTAAGGCCCAAAGCCGAGGACCCGGTTCACCCCGTCAAAGGAGCAGGTGACGTAAATGTCCAAAGATCCCGTGTTAAAGGAAGTGCCCAACTTCCCTAATTAAATCTCCACCAATTAGGGAAGTAGAATATTTTCTAATAATTGTCCATCAATTATCCCTTATTAATCGGTTAACAATAAGAAAAGAAAATCCGTCACCTAATGGGAAAATATCTGTATCATCATCCAACTAGAAAGTTGGTTTGGCGATCATCCATTATAAATACCGTGTCACCCCATCGGTGAAAGCGCGCCATTAAAATTCATTCCCTACAGCCGATCTTCTCTTCCGCGCTAAATAACCGACTTAGCATTGAGAGGCAACGGCGATCCTCGGGCCATCCTTTTTGTTTCTTATTTTTTCGTGAGGATCCACATCCGTAGTCAATGCCGATCCGCCCAATATTCCAACAAGCCCAAATTTTTAGCTATTAAAAGCATCATCGCTTACACCGCTCTACACGTGGAACAACAGCTTCCTTACAAAATAAAGCCGACCAAAGGATCGATGGTATCAACTCGGAACACAAGCAGAGCCACGCCAATCCCCCAAGGATGTAAGACTGCAAGAACGATAATGATCCCGGAAGACGCGCTAGAATACATGCCAATACACCACGAGATGGAGGCGCATTCGCCTCCAACCAACATTTGTCAAAAGAGCCGAACAACTCACCAGCAAATAAAACGCCTCAGAGGCGATGCCCGAGAAGGCCAAAACACCATTACCCAGAAGAATAGAAACACCTCGACCCTCTGGCGCGAGATGAGCAGCGGTAAACTATCCAAGCCGTGGAGCATGACTCCTGCTACAAACCCCCCGGGGAGACCGCAACGAGAGAGGCATGGTGTGGACAATAAGAAAGTATGGGCCTGCATCCTTCTTATCAAATGTGAGATGTGGGAGCTATTGGAGTGCAGGTTCAGAGACATTCAGCAAGAGCTCAGCCATATGAAAAGCGGTACAAAGCCGAGCTCCAGTCTCTATGGACGCTCTGGTGCAACAAACTAAATCTCCATTCACAACCGAGGTGTTGCACTTCCCTTTTCCGGCAAAGTTCAGAATGTCGTAGATCGAAACGTTCGACGGAACGAAAGACACCATAGATCACCTCAATACATATAAGAACCAGATGGAGCTACACGGATATCAGGACCCATACGATGCAGAGCCTTCGCTATCACGGTAAAGGGCCTATCATTGGCCTGATTTAACAGACTTCTTTCGTCTTCAATCTCATCATTCACAAAGCTCTCCATCGCATTTGTCTCCCACTTTATCAAAGCTAGGACATATAGGAAGCCAAGTTATCACCTTCTGACCATAAAACAGAACTCGTAGAAGAGCCTAAGGTCATATATTCAGAGATTCAACACTGAGTCATTAAAGGTAGATATTCCAGATGAGAAGTTCGCCATCACCGCTTTCATCGCAGGGCTAGGGGTGCAGTCGAAAGACCTGATGTTCTCTATCTCAAAGAACCCTCAGGTAAGCATGGCCGAGGTGCTCGCCAAAACAGAGAAGTATATCAATGGTGAAGAAGCCCTCTTGTCCAAGCAAAGGAGCTCTTCTACTCAAAAGGAGAAGAGCAGGGGCGACAAGAAACGGGAACGAAGCCCCAAGAGGCAGGGAGACAATGACAGATCCCCGAGGAGAAACAGAGAAAACAGAGAGCGATCCCTAAAGAGGCGAGGGAACATCAGAGACCGCTTGGGACCACCTCAGCTGGAGCTGTAGTAGCGGTTATCCACCTCGACAATTCACCTCCCTGACAGCCTCAATGTCACAAGTCCTATGCGAAGTACAACATGAAAAATTTCTGAGATGGCCATCTCAAATGAAGTCAGACGAGCGAAAGAGACACAATTAAGTAATCGTGAGTTCCACAGGATCATGACACCGACAAATGATCGCATTCGCCTGAGGAAAGAAATTCGAGTATCCGACCACACGGGCATCTTCGCCATATGTGGTTTCGCGTAAGGACAACCAAGTGCAGCCACCACCACCTCATCAACCAACCCCATCTTAACACCAACTACCCTTAGGAGAAATCCATGTGATCTCCGGAGGATTTGCAGGGGGCGGGGAATCCAGCTCAACCAGGAAGGCCCATCTACGCAGCAAGAGATCCGATAAGTGAGGCATTGGGGAATACAAGCCTGATCCAAACTTCCTCGATCGACACTAATACTATAACCTTTTCGACTTCATGGAAGGCTACCAAAGATCTTCATGACGATCCACTACAGTAAGGGTCGTCAGAAGTAAATAAACAATCCACGTGTCCTTTGTCGACAATGGAAGCTCACCCGACATCATCTTCACGCGTTTGACAAACGGGTACTGAAGGCGTGCTGGAGCCACCAAAGCCTACCCACGAGGATTCTCTCAGAGAAAGGAGTGCTCACTTTGGGAGACCCCGCTGCCAGCTACAACAACAGTGTTGAGATTTCATAGTAGATTCCATCGCCTTACAACATGTTATCGGGCAGCCCTTCAATACCATAAGGGTTATCCCCTTCGCCACCACGGTTATCAAATTCCCAACCGCAAATGGAGTAGGAATGGCTGAGGGAAAACCAAGGTATACCAGGAGTGTTACTCAAGATCAATGAAACAAAAACGGTTGATACCACTGTGACGAGCTCGACATGCGAGACGAGGTAAGCACCCGACCTGTGCCCTCAAAAGAACTGTGAGCTCCGCATGCCTTGACGACTAGCCCGACACTCCGTCTACATAGGGCGCCTAAGTCGCAAAGACATCAGAAGCCTTCTCATCCACTTTTTAAAGCAGAACACGGAGGTGTTTGCCTGGAAATAGGAAGACATGGGCGGAATCGACCCGGTAGTAATCACCCACATGTTGAACGTTAGTCTGTCCTTCAAGTCGGTCAAGCAAAAAGCATGATCTTCTCCTCAGCGCAGAAGGTAAATTAATGAAGAGGCTGGCGTCTCTCCAAGAAGATGCAACAAGGAGGTCAATATCCCGAAAGTGGTTGGCCAACGCGTTCTCGCCAAAAAAGCAAATGGCAAATGGCTTAATTTCAGACGATTTCACAGACATCAACAGGGTTCACTCAAAGATAGCTTCCACTTCTAGACGACCTCATAGTGGATGCCACTACTGGCCATGAACTCCTCAAATTTCACTGGACGCCTCTCTAGCTGCCAACTAGATCAGTATGGATCCCAACGACCAAGAGAAGACCTCATTCGTTACTGGGCAAGGAACCTTTCGGACTGAAGAACGCAAAATCCACCTACCAAAGGTTGGTGAACAAGATGTTCTAGAAGAAAATTAGAGCATTTATGGAGGTATATATAGACGACATGTAAAATCAATTAAGGCTGAGCTCCACATAACCCACCTAGTCGAGGCAGTCCAGATCTTGAAGAGCTACAACATGAAGTTAAACCCAACCAAATGCGCCTTCAGAGTCTCCGCGCGGGAAGTTCTTGGGTTTTATAGTCAACAGCTAAGGAATGGAGGCAAACCCAAACAAGATAAAGGTCGTGCTTGACATGCTGCCACTTTCAAACATTAAGGACATTCAACGCCCGATCAAGATCAGTCACACAGCCGTCTGTCCAAGGCCAAAGAACAAATGTTAAATTCTCTCTTCTGTGTTTTGAAAAAGGCCTTGCAATGGGATGCAAACTGCAAGGAGGCATTCATGACGCTCAAAACCTACTTGAGCTCTCCCCCCGTTCTAGTAAGCCCTTTCGAGGGAGAACTCCTCACTCTCTACCTAGCCGTTTCAGACTTCTCAATCCACGTCGCCCCAGTCGAGAGCGGATGTGGTACAAATGTACCAAATTTCTTTACTATAGCAAAATTCGAGCTTTGAGGAGCAGAGGAAAGGTATCCAAAGATGGAGAAGTTGATCCTAGCATTGGTAACTAAGAAAACTCCGACCTTACTTCCAAGCTTATACCATCGAAATCCCAATTGAATATCCGATGAAGCAAACACTGCACAAACCAGAAACCTCTGAAAGACTAATAATGTGGGCTATAGAGCTGAGTGAGTTCGACATCAGATACAAGCCAAGGACAGTAATAAAAGGGTAGATCTTAAGTGCATTTCCTCATTATGGACCACCCCCAATAGAGTCACCGGTTACCGACCGACGCCCGACCTCCCCCATATGGAGGCGACCTGGATTCGGGCCGCTAATGCTCAAGGAAGCGGTGTGTCCGATCCTAACCTCTGCACAGATAGATGTGAATAAGCGCCTAGATCTTGGCTCAAGCCCCAATAATCCAGGCCGAATATGAGGCTGCCATACCAAGAACTCGCCCACTCCATGGAAGCTGATCAACTAGAAGTAAGCAGTGACTACCAATTGGTGGTAAAACAAATAGAAGAATCCTACGAAGCCAGAGGTGAGAAGATGATCATGTACCTCAAGAAGGTGCGAGAATTCCTAAAAAAGTTCATACGAGTTTAGGTCAAACTTGTACCAAGAGCAAAGAATTCCCAAGCTGATGCCTTAGCAAAATTGGAAACAACCTCACAGGAAGACCTAGGCAGACTGATACCTGTTGAGCACCTCCCAGAACCCTCAATAAGCATCGACAATGGAGAAGTCGCCCCTGTGATGTTTGAACTGAGCTGGATGGACCCCATCTAGGATTACTTGGTGGAAGGAACATTGCCAAGCGACCCAAAGGAGGCATCCAAACTCAGAGCAAGGTCGGCAAGATTCATCGTTCATCGGGGGACTCTTTATAAACGAAGCTTCTCTACGCCCATTCTTAAGTGCGTAGGGAAGGAAGACGCCAATTACATACTCAAGGAGGTACACAAAGGCATTTTTAGCAACCACATCGGAGCTCGGACCTTAGCAGGAAAAACCTTAAGGTAGGGGTATTACTGGCCCACAATGCTCAAAAAAGCAACAGAACTGATCAGAAAATGCAAAGCTTGTCAGGAGCATGCCAAGATCTCTCATCTCCAATTTGAGCCACTGATGTCAGTCACGAGCCCCTAGCCTTTTCAGCAATGGGGGTTAGACATATTGGGACCCCTACCCATTAGAAGGGGTCAATCCAAATTTATCATTGTGGTCGTGGACTATTTTACCAAGTGGACCGAGGCCGAACCCTTAACAACAATCACAAAACAGAAGGTACGCAACTTCGTCTGGTGTTCTATAATATGCAGGTTCGGGATCCCGAGGTCCCTCGTGTCTGATAATGGGAAACAATTCGACAATCCTAAGTTCAGGGAAAATGGGTAGAATATCTCCCCGAGGTGCTATGGGCACAAACTACGGTGAAGTCAAAGAACCCAAGAGACCTCATTCGCTTCGCCTTTAGCAATCGGGCAAATATTCTATCAAGGTAAGATTAAAGTCGCCAAGGATTGAATTCACAAGCGCCGAACACAACGAGGAGGTTCTTCGCCTAAACCTGGATCTTCTAGAAGAAAAGCGGGAGCAGTCCTTGCTGCATTGAGGACTATCACAAAGATACGGAGGTACTATGACCGAAGGTCAAACCTGTGGAATCATAAGCCTAGCGATCTGGTTCTAAAGAAACTTCTACTAGCGAGGAAAGACCCCACACATGGGAAGTTGGGACCCAATTGGGAAGGGCTCTATATCGTATCCCGCATAGTCCGACCTGGCAACTACGAGCTCCAAACAGAAGAAGGAAAAGCCCTACCCCACTCATGGAATGTTGAACACCTCAAACGGTTCTACTAATAAGACCTCGGAATGTAATAAAGTATCCCATGTTTTGATTTTAAATAACAGTCTCGATGTTCATTTTTAGGCTGCTTAATATCAGGGTGGGTCAAAAATTGGCTATAATGATAAAGCAAGGAGCCTGGCCGAGCATGTCTAAAAAGTGTAAAGCGCATGTTTTACAAAATATTGTTCTTTATTTCAAAGGAGTTACAGTTAACACAGTGGATCACAGTCAACAGAGCCGTTCCCTGCACCTTAGAGATAAGCGGGGCAAACAGTTCCCTACTCCTCAAAAAGAAAAACCCACAAGGAAAAAGAAGATAAAAGAGAAAGTAAGGACCTCAGTTGGTAGAAGCTCTAAAAAGTCACATAACACAAATACATAATTTCATTTCAGGAAAATTACAATCACCTCAGAGGATTGAAAAATATTTCTTTACATCTCAGAAAATTATAATCAGCAAGGTCCTTCTCCGCATCTCAAAAAAAAAAAAAAAAAATAGAATCAGCAGAGCCGTTCTTCACATCGCCAACACCCAGTCAAGGAAAAAACCACAGGAAAGAGAAAGAAGGGGAGAAAGGGAAAGAGAAAGAGAAAGGAGAGGAGAAAGAGAAAAAAGAGGAGAAAGAGAAGAAAAGGAGAAAGAGAAAAGGAAGGAGAAGGAGAAAGAGAAAAGGGGGGGATAGGGAGAAAAGAGGGGAGGACAGGAATAATGGAGAAAGCGGGACTTAAAAGTTTTCCTCTGAATCATACCCTCCCCCTTCGACGGTCTCTGCACCACTCCTTCAATGGGCAGGACTAGGGAACAACACAACCCCTACAAGGGCGAAACTAGGGAAAAACACAACTCCCACAAACAACAGAGCAGAGAAACTGCTGCCACCCCATGACCTCAAATCGACGTCATGGCACCGAACCTGGCTTCATCACTTACAAACCCAGGCACTATCGAAGGCAGGAAGAAAAATGGGAGCAATGTATAACTCACCCTATCAAAGGAAAGCAATTATTTATAAAGAGGCCCGGACGCTTAGGGAATTTACGTGATCTGTACCGATTCCCCCATAAACCTACATTAAAGCTGTGCGCACAATATTAAAGAGCCATGTGGCACAATTTCAAGGAGCTGCTTTAGCTCGGGCTCGTAGAGGCACAATAGCCTGTGAGCCTAGTAGCCCGCCACGGAGCACAACCGGCCGAAGGAAGGCCTCGCAGCCAAGGAGCCCAAGAGCTCCGGGGCCTCAGCGACCGGCTCAAAAGGCCTCAGAGCCCAAGAGCCCCAGAGCTCGCCTTTGGAGAGCTCAAACAACTTAGAGCACGATGAAACCTGTGAAGCCCAAAGAGCTTAGTTTGCAGAGCATAAATCGTCAAGGAAGGCCTCAGAGCTCCAGAGCCTAGTAGCTCGGGCCGCAGCTTACCTAATCACGGGCAGCGGCCCTCAGCCTAGGAGCCTAGTAGAAGCTCACCCTCGCAGCTTAACTGCTCAAAAAGGCCTTGTAGCCTAGGAGCCTTGGTAGCTCAGTTTTGAAGAGCTTAAACAGCTCAGAGGGCATGATAGCGTAGGAGCCCAATAGCTCAGTATGCAGAGCACAACTGCTCAAGGAAGGCCTCGTAGCCCAAGAGCCCAATAGCTCAGTTTTCAGAGCTTAACTACTTAAAAAGGCCTTGTAGCCCAGAAGCCCCAGTAGCTCAGTTTTGGAGAGCTCAAACAACTCAGAGGGCATGATAGCTTAGGAGCCTAGTAACTTAGTTTGCGGAGCACAATTACTCAAGGAAGGCCTCGTATCCAAGGAGCCCAATAGCTCAATTTTCAAAGCTTAACTGCTCAAGAAGGCCTTGTAGCCCGTGGCTTCCAGAGCTCTGGGCTTTAGAGAGCTCAAATAGCTTAGAGGGTACGAGCAGCCCAGATCCCAAGAGAGCTCGCCTGTGAGCATAACCGCTCAAGGAAGGCCTCAGAGCCCAGGAGCCCAAGAGCTCGCCTGCACATAACCAAGCATGAAGACCTCGCAGCCCAGCTCCTTAATAGCTCGCTCTCGCAGCTTAATCGCCAAAAAGGCCTCAGCCCAAGAGCCCCTGTAGTCATTGAGAGCCAACAAATTTTCAGAGGGCACAATAACCTAAGTGCCCCAAAGAGGGGCTCGCTTTGCAAAGTGTAATCACAAGGAAGGCCTGTGAGCTAAGGAGCCCGTGAGCTCGCTTTTCAAAGCTTAATCGTCAAAAAGGCCTTGTAGCCTCGCTTGAGAGCTTAAACAAATTTTAGAGGGCATAATGTACCAGAGCCCAAAGGCTCAAAGCAGCAAGAGCTTAATCGGGCTCAAGGAGGGCCTCATAGCCTAGGAGTCCAAAAGAGCTCCGCCTCGAGCTTAACTACTTCCAAAAGGCACATTATTCAAGATCCCCAAATAACCCGCTTTAAGAGAGTCTAAAACACTGAGGGGCGTATTAGACCAGAGCCAAGTAGCTCAATTCGGCAAAACAATAAAAAGAGCGATAAAATTAATCAATGAATCTCAACATATCAACGAAAAGTCAATGTCAAAAGTATTAAAAAAATCCTAGACTCAGTGCCCGGATTTAGCAAGATGGAAATAAAAAGTCTAGGTGCCTGAGGTCGGGCCCCATCACGCGGGCGTAGGGGAATCAAAGCGCGCAGCCCCTGGCAAGGCAGAAGAGCCGAGCCCGAGGAACCTAAAGATCATCAGCAAGGGAGCACGAACAGTGGGGCCCCCGAGCACTCCGTCGCCCTCGCGTCACTCATTTCATCCTCTAGCGCATTCTTTATCCTCCTCATCGTAGTCGGATGTTGAACTCCCTGTCCGGGAGCTCGAAGCCCAAGGTTGGGAAGGTGCCACCCTGGTCCATTGCGAAAGCCTCGTCGAACTTTCTATCACTATCCGGCACAAAGCCTCTTGCCTCTCAAGGTCCATTCGAAGCTTGCCGAGCTCCGGGCTGGCACCTTACCTGAGCCTAACCTCCGGCTTCGCGACTCTCGGCCCAACGCAGCGCTTTAGCGCACAAGTCACCCTTGACAGCCTGCAACTCCTCTTTCGCCGCCGCAGCCTGGCCTTCACGAACACCTTCCCAAGTCCTTACGCCTCTTTCTTTATCCTCCGCCGCGCGCCTCGTCATCAAAGCATGCTTTAGGTCATACCTATGCTTCACAAGCTCCTCAGTCAAGTTCCTTATCTAAGCTCGAAGGTCGGCCCCCGGCTGTTAGGAGGCAACCTTAGCCTGAGAAATTTCGCTCCCGGTGGAGCCTCGATAAGGCTAGCCCCTCCTCGCAGCCCTCAAGTAACCACCTACCAAAGAACAAGAAAGTGTCAATTAACAGTCTGAAGCAATTAGGAAATGGATCGATAAAGGCGCTAAGATTTACGTACTGCTCCTCGAGCCAGAAGAGCCAAAGCCTCCCAACAGATGCGGCGCCCACTTTCTTAAGGCCTGAATTGCACACAGAGGAAATGAAATTCAAATGGACTAGCCCACATGAGAGCGCAGAGTCCTCATCCCTGCCAAAGACCAAAGCCACCCCTTCTCACACATCATCTAGCATCGGGATGAGGCCCCAAGTGCCCCGCGACACAGATCTGTGACCGAAATAAGAAGAACCTCAAAGGGGGGCTCAACCGCCATCCTCGAGGAATCTCCAACTCCGATAGTGTATCGGCTATGAAGAAGAGACCCCACCTTAAGTTCTTACTCCGCATGGGGCACCCTTGGGAAAGCCTGAGTTTTCCAAATGACATTCCTTTTTTTTTCTTCGCTAACACCTCCATGTTCGAAGCCTCCCTAGTGGGTTTCGCTATAAGAGGCTCCAAAACAGAAGACGAAGAAGGCTTGGAGACAGGGGGTAGAGAAGGCTTCATGGCGAAAGGAGGGGAAGTCCTCAGAGCAGGAAGTCGTGTAGGCTTCGCACCAGATGACCTGGGAATATCCGACCTAATGAGCTCAAAGTACGCCCGTGGGTGGCACCTAACCAACCTCCGCTTTACCTCTTCATCCTCAGGACTAAGATCAGGCTGCACACTTGAAAACCGCACAACCAAACCAGAGTTAGAGACAACCAGGGACTTCCAAAAATTAGACCTGATTGGTGATGAGTATCTTAAATACTCATTTTATCCCTATGATTTAGTTAGTTTTTATAGTGTTTTTATGTTAAATAAGTGCCCTAATGCTCTAAAATTTCACACTTATGATCGTGTCATCCTATTTGGTGAATCAGGCAAAATTTGGAGTAAAATCGCTTACATAAGCAAAGCAGGAGAGGCTATCGAATTTTGACTCTTTCGTAAATCATATGAGCTCCTATCGCATCAAGCCATATATGGATGGATTCTCTACACTTCAAGAGATTTCAGGGATACCAAGAACACCAAAACTGGAGTTCGAACAAAGAAGTTATACAAGTTCCAAAACTCAAGAAAATCAACAAACATTGCAAAGACCTTCTCAAAGCAGGAGAGGCTACTGCATTTTGACGCTTTCAGAAATTATATATACCAAGTATTGCCTCAAGTCATATATGGATGGATTCTACACTTCAAGAGATTTCCAACCCGCATTTCAAGAACACCAAATTGAAGTTCATATGACAAAGTTATGGCCTTACGGTCGAGCAAAATATGGATCGCAAAGAACGCCGCGACGCTGCGTAAACAGAGATCCCGACGTCGCGACGCTGCCGCACGATGTCGCGACGCTCGGTTGGTTTTGGGTGGATTGTTAGCTCCATTTGAGCCCATAATGAAGGGTTTTAAAGCTCAAACCGTAGGGATCAAAAAAGAGGAGGATCGTGACAGATTTGTGAGCTACGGGAGAAGCCCTCTTAGGGTGGAAAAACACCCTAGTAAGTAATACCTCAAGGTAAAAGTCAAGCAAGCATGAGATTGAAGAAAAGGAGATGACGCTTTCACTCAAAACATTATTCATCCTCCTTTCTTTGCTCTTTTTTGATGCTTTTCTTTGACTTAGAGATGTTCTAGATTTATTTCTAGGTTTTTGTTGTAGCCTTGCTACTTTCGAATGGATTAATGGTTAATTATGTTTTCATTCATTATATGGATTGATTTTATCTCACTTCGTTTCTATCTCTCGTATTTTATTTACACGGTAAAGGTTTTGGCCAACATCGGGCGTGTTTTTGGCCGGGAGTCCGAGATCGATGAGATGATGACCCTGTGTGGATATGAATAGAGCAAACACTTGGTCAATCGCTAATAGAGATATCCCTTGCTCCACGTGTGGCATTAAGGGTTTAAACATTTAAGCCGCTTCTTGAGTCCGTAGGTTGCGCGTAGATGCAATACAATTCCCATCAAGGAGATAGGCAAATATATCTCGAGAGAATATCTTGTAGGCACGATCAACCCGTCAGCGTAAATCAATTAATATACTAAATGAATAATATATTTAGGTTAAAATTCATCGAGTGTGGAAAGTGAAGGCAAAACCCTAGTTTTCATAATTAGTTGATTTAGCAAATAATATAGGATTAGTTTTTCTTTTTATTAATTGGAATTCATTACGATTTTAGGTCCAAATAATATTTAAAGCGTCAAGTCAAGACGCATTAATTTCTCCCGTGGATCGACATCCTACTAGGTACACTTTATTACTTGAGGCGACACTGCGCATTACAGCGCATACATTTACACATCACGCTTTCGCTTATCAAGTTTTTGGCGCCGTTGTCGGGAGAAGTTTTTGTATTGATATTAACAACAACGCACTAGATATTACTTTGGATCATTTTTTTTTATTTAATACATTTTTATTTTTTTTTTACCCATTTTACATCTGTGCTTGTTACTTGGTCTCTACTGTTTGTTTGTGGTTTCAGGAGGTTAATCTGCATGCATACGAAGATAGGGTTGAGGCGAACTAGTTCCTTTTGATCCCGAGCTACAGAGAACCGTAAACATACTACTTAGAGAGCAAAGAGAAGTACAAGTTTCAATCACAATGGATCCGATCATTGAGTTGACAAATGCACACGGCTCACTGAAAGAATCAAGAATGCGACAATCGGGCCGATGAGCATCAAAGAAGAGTGACAACTCACTCGCGGTCGGGCGTGGCAACCATATGCATCACGGATTATGCTCAATATGGAGGTACCCCATACTTGAGCAATCATAATTGGATGGAGCCACCACCCAAACACTCATGGAATACAAGCTATAACACTCTTCACCTACAAGTCCAAAGATCAAGCCTAGAAGAAGCTATGGATGAATTACAAGAACTCAAGCTGCATTTACTATGGCACAACCCAACTTTCAAGATCAATGGATGAGTCGGACTACTCTCAAGTCAGTTGCCTCGCTTTTTAATCCAAATGAGATAAGTCAACCTCCACATGAGAGAATGACAGTTAGAGGCAGCATTAATTGAAATGAAAAGAGTCTGGCGCTGAATGTGTGACATCTCGTCTAATTCATGGAATTACAGCTAATGTTCAAATTCAGCATACACCATCTCGATAGCTTGAAAGAAGAGATGGCCCAATATTACTTTTGGTACTCAACTTACATTCGAGAAAAGAACAACCAAAGCAGTTATGAAAGTATGAGTATAGAAGAACTAGTATGTAAATATATGAATGAACAAGAGAATATGGCTACAATGTCCTTGAAGGACAAATATGAGAGTTTGCCATCTACTGGGGTGAATACAGTAAGAAGAAAACTCGGAGCTATAATGAAGAAATCACTTCAGAGGTAATGAAGAACTCAGAAGCTTCAAAAGGTGGAGAGATGACATGCGTAAACTTTGAAAGACTTAGTTGAAAAGGAGGAAAATAGTCAACTTCTCCGAATCATATGAAAAGGCAAAAGAGGAGGTTGTAGAGACTTTTCCGAGATGACTTTATGGGGGTGAGATGCATGAAGAATTGAAAAATTAGGAAGACGATCTCCAAATTCCGAGGTGGATGAGTACATCATTCACTTCAACAATGAATTGAGAGGAACCATTGTAAACAAAAAAATTAAAAAAATAGAAAATCAAAAAAATAATAAGATTGTGGAAGACTATGTGCTCAAGTTACTGATTGAGCACAACTATCGCCTCTTAGAAAAGGATGGAGGCAAGAAACACCAACCCATCCGTAGCTGGTGTAGTCTAGCCGACTCGAAAACGGAGCGCCTCCTTGGGAGGCAGCCCAAACTTAAAATGTTTTCTTTCTTTTTTCTATTTCGTAGTTAGTTTTGAGTTTTTAATAAATTTTCGTGCTTGATTTGTTTTTTGTGTTTTAGTTTTTAATTTCGTGTTTTGGGATTCAAATCTAGTTTGGAAGCTAAAAGGTTGGAAAGCTTGAAGTTCAATAATTCAAGGACTTAAAACCAAAGAGGAAACCATATTCAAGCATCCCTTTCATTCGACTTAAAGTCTAACCCCTCTTAACTCCTCTTCTTTGCCTCCAAAGCGAAATATATTCATGGAGCAACTTCCCGCAGACTCCTGACCAACCTCAGTAGAGTACTGTTATCCATTCTGTTTTTGTTTCACATTGAGGACAATGTCTAATTTAAGTTTGTGGTGTGAATTCAATTCTATTTTATTTTTTTTTCAAAATCCAACTTTTGTATCTCCTACCTATTTTAGTTATTCCTTATATTTATTTAGGTTGTTTGCATGAGTTTTTCTTTTCTTTTTCTTTCTTTGTTTGTTTCATGTCTCATATGAGTGAGTTTGATGCCTTGCTAGCTTGGTAAGGTCATTTGAAGGCCAAACATTTGAAAAATGGCAAGTGCAAAGTGGATTGACCTCTTAGGTTTTTAAATGATTTGGAATTGTGTGCTTGTTTTTAAGGGGGTGACTTAGCTTAGTCACCTCCTCAGGCTTCCAAGAAGCTATTTCTCAAGGAATCTATCACACACACACACACACCACTTTTGGTCTCCCTTGTATACCTTGGTCCCGGACCCTTTGTCTTGAATTCAACTAACCTTGGGGGATTCTAGCCACCTAAGTGATGGGACACCTAATAAAAAAGAGGATTGCCATCGAGCCCCAACAAAAGAGAAAAATACAAAAACAAAAGAAAAAGTGAAAAAGAAAGATAAAAAGCAAAGAAAAAAATGTCAAAAAAATAGGCTTGTGAATTAGAATACGATCATCCAATCGAATCCTGCACAAAATTCGAGGGGTCTTTTCAAAGCCTAATGCCCTAAGCCAACTCGGTCGGAGTCATCGACTTCACCGCCCGCTACATGGGCCGTAAGATGGATCATCTCTACAACCTAGGGCCTTTTGAGTTTGGTTGAGTGTTCGGGAAGTAGTTTAAGGAATTTAATGCCTGGTGCCCTTAACCAACTGGTGGGGAGTCACCAATGGATCCCCGCTACTAGAACACTCTTCTAAAACTTCTTGGCACTAGTTCTCCTTTACTTTTTAGTTATTTAGGAAATTTTTTAGGTATTTTGATATGAATAAAAAGGGTGCGTTCTTATCCTTTCTTAGTTACCTTCTTCCAAATAGGTGAGTTGAGCTTAAGTTCGGGGTGCTAGGACCTATATATAATTCAAGATCATGCTATCACCTACACTTGGGCTTCTCGGGAAAGGTCACCGCGGACTGGGGTTGATTTGCTCCTTCGCTACCATGCTTTGCTTTGCCATGTTCCTTAGAAAGTTTAAAAGTTTAAGGATCCTAAATCTTGCTGAAAAGGCCACATTAAGTAAATTGTGTTCATGGTGATTCTTCCATTTGGAATCACAAGTTATCATAATCATCTCATTATTTTTAGTTCATGTCATTATCAATTTTTGTTTTGTTTTGAGCTTCCGCCTTGCTGTGGCAAGCTGTGCTAATTTAAGTTTGGGGGTGTGATGAGTATCTTAAATACTCATTTTATCCCTATGATTTAGTTAGTTTTTATAGTGTTTTTATGTTAAATAAGTGCCCTAATGCTCTAAAAGTTCACACTTATGATCAAGTCATCCATTTGGTGGAATTGTGCAAAATTGGAGGAAAAACTGCTACAGAAGCAGCAGGAGAGGCTACTGAATTTTGAGGTTTTCAGACATCATATGAGCTTCTATTGCATCAAGCCATATATGGATGGATTCTACACTTCAAGAGCTCCAGGATACCAAGAACACCAAAATTGGAGTTCGAACAAAGAAGTTATGTAAGTTCCAAAACTTGAAGAAAATCGGCAAACATTGCAGCACCTTCAGCAGGGGAGAGGCTACTGTATTTTGGCGTTTTCAGAAATTATATACTCATATTGCATCAAGTCATATATGGATGGATTCTACACTTCAATAGCTTTCCAACGGTACCAAGAACACCCAAATCGGAGTTCATATGACAAAGTTATGGCCTTACGAAGTTGGAGCAAAAACAGGGGACTGCAGCAACGTCGCGACGTTGCTTCACGATGTCGCGACGTTCGGGGTTGGTTTTGGGTGGATTATTAGCCCATTTTGAGCCCATAATGAAGGGTTTTAAAGCTCAAATCGTAGGGATTGAAAAAGAGGAGGATTGGTGACAGATTTTGGGAGCTTTTTGAAGGGGAGAAGCCCTCTCTTAGGGTGGAAACACCCTAGGCAATAATATCTCCCCGAAGGGAAAAGCTTGAAGAAGAAGGAGATTGAAAAAAGGAGATGACGCTTTCACTCAAAATCGCTATTCTCATCCTCCTTCTTGCTTCTCTCTTTCGATGCTTTTCTTGATTTAGAGATGTTCTAGATTTATTTCTAGGTTTTTGTTGTAGCCTTGCTACTTTCGAATGGTTTAATGGTTAATTATGTTTTCATTCATTATATGGATTGATTTTATCTCGACTTGCTCTATCTCTGTATTTTATTTACATGGTAGTATTTGGCCAACATTGGCGTGTTTTTGCTGGGAGTCTGAGATCGAGAGATGATGACCCCCTGTGGATAGTGAATAGAGCAACACTCTGGTCAATCTACGAATGAGAGATATCCCTTGCTCCACGCAGGGCATTAAGGGTTTAAAGATTAAGCTGCTTCGTAGTCCAGGTTATGCAGAGATGCACACACCCATCATAGATAGGCAAATATATCTCGAGAGAGAATATCTTGTAGGCACGATCAACCCGTACTAAATGAATAATATATTTAGGTTAAAATTCATCAAGTGTGGAAGGTGAAGGCAAAACCCTAGTTTTCATAATTAGTTGATTTAGCAAATAATATAGGATTAGTTTTTCTTTTTATTAATTGGAATTCATTACGATTTTAGGTCCAAATAATATTTAAAGCTGCAAAGTCAAGATTTCAAAGACACTTCTCCCGTGGATCGATATCCGTGGATTTAGGTACAATTTTATTACTGAGGTGACACGCGCACTCGCGCATTACAGCGCACATTTTACACATCACGCTTCTACTTATCAATCGAGCAAAGTGAGAACTCACGTAGGTTCCCTGGGGTGGTCCAAGAGGCCTGAATGCTAATCATGTCTTCCCGATCAACAGATTATATTCCCACCGCGGTCACTAAAAAAAAATAGCTCCTTCCGTAATTTACGAGATGGCATGTCGTAAATAATCCCAGAGTCGACCGCTGGGGAATGTGTATAAGAAACCTTCACGACTCTTTACACTGAAAAGGTCTAGTAATAGGGCTAGGCTGGGGACCCCCAAGCCTTTATCCCTAAAAACAACAAGGAGGCCAACCAAAACTCCCTAGAAGTTAGGGGAAAGCTAGGTTGGGCACACATTAAAGTGCTGAAAGACACACTTGATGAAAGGGTGTAAAGGGAAGCGGAGACCATTTTCAAAGGCCACCTTAAAAAAGCAAACCATCTTAGGAACATGGACGACGTAAGAGGTGAGAAAGTCTGGACGCCAAACATGGATAGCAACCGGAGGTCTATAACGCATGGCAAAAATTTCCGCATAGGAAGGCTCGACTTACTAGGCCCATCGCATCCTAACACCTCACTAAGCAAATTCTAAGATATTCGATCCGGGGTACCCGATCTCGCTAATCCTCTCTTGCCCCCGCGGCGGAGGGAGATGACCTTACCAATGGAGCCCTAATCTACAGACTAGTGGAGACCACCGACCTATCACCTAATTGCTCGTGATCTGGGGCCCCTTAGCGTGTCGCTTCCCATATGCAAAGCCAAGAGGAGCGATGGACCTGCATAGCTACGCATGATCGACAAAGATAAAGAAGGTGAAAGAACGAAAAAGGAGGCTCCAAACACATCCAAACAACCCAAAGGCCGAGACAAGGAAAGCCAAAAAGAAGAAGAAGGGAAACATACCGAGTTACGGAAGAAAACAAAGAAAACGATCCTCAGGAGGGCAAGATCACAAAAGCGATTCTGAACAACGGACAAAGATGTATCAAAAGGGGGCAAATCCAAACCCGCAGAGGAAGAGGACTAAAAAACAAAAGAATAATGGCGCAATCGCTAAAGGGATGTCCTTTAAAGGCAATGTAGGCGAGATCCGACCACGTGAAATCGAAAAGACTATTATCATGCACGCTTCGACAACGATACGCCTTAATCAAACTATCCCCTAACAGCCACGTGAGTCAAGCACTAATCCATGAACGATACGCCGGGCTTACGTCATAGCCAAGGCGGTCGGGGCAACTCGATCGGGTTTAAAACTATGAGCGCAGTCGTCACAAGCCCAAATGTCAAGCTAAAAAGGAGATATAGAAGCAGGCCCAACAGAAGACGTAAAAGAGCTCGGCCCACCACATAGGCCCAAACACGAAGGCCCAGGCCAGGGACCTAGTTCACCCCGTCTGAGGAGCAGGTGACGTAAATGTCCAAATATCCCCTGTTAAAGGAAAGTTCCCAACTTCCCTAATTAAATCTCCACCAATTAGGGAAGTAGGATATTTCCTAATAACTGTTCATCAATTATCCTTTATTAATCGGTTAACGATAAGGAAAGAAAATCCCTCACCTAATGGGAGAAATATCCATATCATCATCCAACTAAGAAAGTTATCATGATCATCCATTATAAATACTGTGCCAATTCTATCAGAAAGTTATGCACAAAAATTCATTCCCTACAAATGATCTTCTCTTCCACAGAAAGAATCGACTTAGCATCGAGATATAGGAGATCCCGCCAATCCTTTTGTTTCTTATTTTGCAAGGACTACATCCAGTCACGGACGCCTTAGTGATTCTAACAAGCTCCACCTCAATGGCTGAAAGATCATCATCATATGGTGAAATGGCAATATATATAATTTATTTTCAATTAGGGATGACATGAGACGACGAGAGTTTTTGGTAACTATATATCCAGCCTACTTCCTTGTGAACAAATTTGGAGTTAAAATAAATGGATCACAGTTGGGTAGAGATATCTTTTTCAAATGAAGATAGTTTCGGTATCGTCATGACCCAACTCACCAAGATCACCAAGATTATATCAAATTAATATTCTAAATAATTAAGTATTATGATAATCTTTGAAACCTTGCTCAAGTGTGTAAAGGGGTGGGATGGGTTACGGGAGTTTCCAAGCTCAAATATGAAATGTTCAAGCTCTTCGATGAGAATCCGATAAGAGTTTTGGCTCCCAAATTTATGAGTCCCCTTTTAGTCGATATTAACTCTTCATATAAGGGAGATATTCTGTCATGTGTCATCGAGTTGTGGAGGAGTTTATAGAGCAAGTGAACCTTCTGTGTCAAATCCCACATTCTCTTAATGACCCCTTCTTAATCTTCGAGTAGCTTAGCAGGCTTGTTAGCAGGCAATCGAAGGAGGAGACATGCTGACGCATTGCATATTAATGCGTATTTAACGGAAGAGATAACAAAAAGGGATTATGTCGTAGTAATTCATGTAGGAGAAGACCAACATGTGAAGGGTTCAAGTTCTCCATGATGAAGATGGACACCATAGTCATTACAAAATTCTTGTAAGAACAAAATATCAATGTTTTAAAAATCAAATCAGATGTTGAACCGAAAAATTATCGCCACGAATTCATTGACGACGGCATCGAACTGATTTACGTAATAAATATATTATTTATATTTTATATAAATTTAAATATATAATTAAATAATATTTAAGATATTATTTATTATGTTTTATATAAATAAATTAGTAATTTTAAAATTTATTAAGAAGAAAATGTATAATATTTGAATATGAAAAATATATTAAAATACAAGAAAAAGTATTTATTTAAATATAAAAACATATCAAAATTGGAGAAAACTTATCTATATAGTATTAGATATATTGCATTTATCTTAATCTCTAGCATAACTTGAAGCGTAACTTGTTCTTAGAGTGCTTCCAACGTGAACTTTGGGCCTTGGGTTCGATTCAAAGTGGTGGGTCAAGCCATAATTTTGATTTTTCTTTAATCAACAAGTCGCACTTCCCTTTTATCTATTCAACAATTCCCACATCGTCGTGAATGAGAAAATCAATATTTTTTTAAGCATGCCACTCCACAAATATATGCGTGATCTGCATGTGAGTGCTGTGCCTGGGGACAAGTGAGGTGTGTTGACTATTTTTCGAGAAATCTAAGATCTAATTGAACCAATGGTTTTTGATCGTTCATCGATTCATGATTGTCCATAAATGAAATGAGGGTCAATATAGGAATTATTCTATAAGGTACGTCTATCCTTAAGGATTTTATTCTCTAAAATTTTGCTTGAAAATTTCAATAATGTTACATAAAAGAATAAAATTCCACCCTACCACGAAACCCATGATTTGGATTATTTTGATTTTATTATGAAAACATAAAAAGTCAAATATATTAAAATCGGTTAAAAAATTAAAAGTGTAAGATTATGTGTATCTTACGTAAGCATGAGCCTATTATGCGCCAAAATAAAATCATTTTCTTTTCTGTTTGGAACGTGGATAGAAAAACTAGAAAAAGTAAAGCAATTATGGAAAATTATAAGTGTAAGATTGTCTGTATCTTACGTAAAGCATGAACCTAATATGCGCCAAAATAAAATCATTTTCTTTTCTCCTTGGAAACTTGACGGAAGAAACTAGAAAATGAAAGCGATTATGGAATATGAATATATATATATATATATATATATATATATATATATAGAAACAGCTTGCCCATACTCAATATTCCACGTCATTGTCACTGACTTTGTAAAAAGAAAAGAAAAAGAAAACCTAAAATAAAAACTTAGAAAATGATAACAATGTTATGTCTTTTATTTCATTTTCTCTTTCTAACAATTATAATATCCTTTTGAAATAAAATAATAAAATAAATAGTGCCTATTTCTCAAACAAAATAAGGTTTTATAATTAATTAATAAAACGTTGATTTTTTTTTACAAATATATATATATATATATATATATATATATATATATATATATATATATATATATATATATATATATATATATATATATATATATATATATATATATATATATATATATTTGACTTCTTGATTTATTTACAAATATGTTTTAAAAAATAAAATTTTTAAAAACTTAAAAATGTAAAGCCTAAAAGATAAGCAAAATTTTTATATCTTATTCCATCACTTCGTCATCTTTATAAGATACGTAAATCTTTAATTTTTTCAATCCAAAAGATTCTGTCTATCTCTAATAATCCAATCCAATCTTTTAAAGTGGCTCTTGAATTGAAATTTGATTTTTTCCCGAAGTCTTCTTACCCTCACAAGTCCCTTTTGCACTCATTTGGTAACTGTAGAAGTGGAACAACAGGATTTCCAAAAAAAAAATAAAAAAGGGTGCCTTCTTATGGCACCTGAAAAGATTTTAACTTCAAGTTTGTTGCCCAACTTGCCAAACGACATGACTTCTACATTAGAAATGCAAATCTTCATCAAACTTTATGTCACACCAAAAATAGTATCATAACTGAATGGTATAATAAAATTAGATTATTAAATATCATCAATTGAATTTGTGAAATCAAGTTTTAATTATTTGTGAAAATATAAATACGCGAGTAACTATGTAAAAAAAAAAAGTAATAAAACGGCAAAATAAAAAAATCAAGATATCAAATAATTAGATAAAAGTATAAACAAATAAAAAATCAATATATCTAATTTTTGCTCGCATATTATAAAATTGTGCTACAACTATGTTTCATACACTAATGATCAAAACTATTTTAATAATTTAACTAGAGTTCTCTACATACATTTCATGTAAAGTCAACATACACTAGATTTTATATTTATAAACAATCATTTATGTGAATGCTTTTTAAGAATGTTTCAATAGTACGAGCCAGAAAAAAAGTCAATAAGGAAAAAATCATCTCATATTTTCTATTATTTTTTAATATATAAAGAAACAACTATAAAAAATTAATTCTAATAAAATATATTTATAAAAAACTTAGTGGACTGAGATAAGTCTAATATCACATGCATTGCACCTGTGAGACCCAACTCATAAAACATCCAGGGAGCCCAAGCCCAAGGTGTTAGGTGTCGGAAAATTTTTCATATAGGCTAACATTAATTGAATAATTTGTTTATGCAAAATGGGTTAATGGATAATCCATCATATAATGAGTCCAATTAATTAGTGATCAATTTTGGATTGGGCTTTGCATCTTTTTGGTAGAAACCCAATTGAGTGGCAAGTGTAGGCTATGGATGTCATTGAAGCCTATTATGGGAGGACCCATTGAGAAACCAATAAAATGTATAAAAAGTTAGGTTCCTTCTTTAGTACAGAGCAAGGGTTTTTCCCATTGAACCACCATAGCTATTAATCTAGATCATAGAGAGAAAAACTTAGTTTGTAATCCGCTGCAATAATCAATTATTTGTGATGGCTCAAACATGTATGTTATTAATTGTAATTTTCTATAATTGTCAGTATCATTTATTTAGATAAACGATAAATTACACTACATATGGTATCAGAGCTGATCTACAATTGAAAATAAAATTTTTATTTTTACATTGTGGAGCCGAATCTATGATCCATGATTGTGCATGGATTTTTGTTTCGTTTGATTGTGAAACCCTAGGCCTTTTGTTCCTCTTGTTATAAGTTTCAAATCGATATATTATATGTGCAATTTCGTCGGGTAAATTGGGAGTAATTTGTTTTTCAAATTTTCAAAATTTTCTTGTTCAAAGATTCAAAAATCTTTTTAATTGTACAAATTATAATGTTTTTCTCAAATAAAACTCTTGGATCTTGTTGTTTACATATATCTTAGTTGATATGTTACATCAATTTCGGGTTTTTGGCTCAATTTGGTGGAAATTGAAAAATCGATTTTACAAGTATGAACTCAAATCTATTCGTTTTATTTTTTTTTAAATTGAGCAAGATTGTGATGTTTTTTGTTCAATTAATTGTTTTAGAGAGATTTCTTACACTGTTTAGGTAAAAATACATGTAAAATGAGACCGAAATAGGTGTTAAAATAGAATTTTTGGATCTTGGCTATGGAGGTTTAAAAACCGAATTTTGTTGTTCAAATATGGAGATCCTTAAGTTGTTGTTGTTGTTGTTGTTTTTTTTTAAGATTAAATGTCTTAGAATTGTTAGAAACAACCTAAATATTAAAACCTATCGAAATCCCATTAGAAAAACTTTTTTTTTTCAATGATTTGCAAGTCGGGTCATAAGTGAGTCATTTGACCCGAATTGCATAAATTTTGACCCATTGCTGGAGGTTGAAGATGACCTCCAAAATATTCCACACATGCCACATGTGGCACACATTCCCTACTCGCGGGTCAAGTGTGTGAGGCATGTGTGACCTCATTCGGAATCCATTTTGAGCCTCATTTTTTTTCCTATGTGCTAATTTTTCTATAATACATTTTTTGAAAATATCATTTTATTTTATTTTGGGTAAAAAAAATTTAATAAATAATTATTACTTATTTATGTGATTTAATTAAATTAAAAATTTTTTTTGGTATAATTTTATGTTGAAAATTTACCAGAAATTATGTTAATATACATGGAACAGGAGTGTAGTACCCATTCTCTCTAGATTGAAAATTTTCGCCATATTTCTCCTATAGACTCCGTCTAACAGTCGTGCCAGCCACGACCAACTTTGCCTCGAGCTTTTAATTGTCAACGTGGCCGACCGTGGCCGCCCATTTAAAGACCAACCGAGCGCCACTGCGGACGCTTAAATGATTGGTCCGAGCCTACAAGAAGGCTAAGAAGTGCCGACGAAAGGCGCTATGTGAAGTGCCGTACTAGCGAGCTAGTCCATATTAAATTTTGTTTTGTAATTAAATCAATTTTTTTTTTAAATTTATATTTAGTTTGTAATTGTATAATTTGTGGAACTGCTAATTTTTTATTTTAAAACCAAGAAAAAATATATTTATATATATGGTTTTCTCAAAATAACAAAAATTTGAAATAGTAGAAGATAAAAGAAAGAAAAATATAAAAAAATACAATTTTTATTCAAAATTTCAACAAACTATAAGAAAAGAGTTGAGAATTGCATCACTATAGTTTGAGTACATCCCAACTAGGTTGTCACCCACCCAACTATCAATCATATGCATTACTCAACCTTTAAAAATGAGTCACATTTAATACATTTAAATAAAAAAGACAACTTATAGTTCTTCAATTTTCATATTCTTTATTCTTCACATCTTTCAACATCTCTGGGTCTTGATTTGAGCATCTAAACGTCGAAGTTCATGTCTACAATCATCTACCCAACTTTGGAGCCCCATGTGTCCTTCTTCCCAATCCTTCAAACACGTCAAGGCTTCAAGCATTTCTGGTGTGAGGCTTGTCCTACTATCTCTAATCATATTTGATGCAATAGAAAAAGTAGATTTCGATGCTATAGTAGACACCGGGTTAGTAGATCACGTGCCATTTTAGATAGCACAGGAAATGTGGATTCATGAGATTTCCACCACTTCATAATATCAAAATTTTTCATTTCATCATGGGATAGGTATGATAAGTAATCGATATCTAAATATTTTAAAAGATCAGACATACTTGAATAACCAGCTTGTTGCTTTCCTTTAGCTAATTGCATGAAGAATGGATCATTTCCAAACGTAAATGAAGTTGTAGTACTTGAAGAGGCACTACCATATTTAGACTCATAATATTCATATACGGTGCTTAATTGTTCATATACTAAGCCTTCTGGTTTAGGTGGTTGGTTCACACACTCAGCTATAAAATTTAAAATGTGTTTTCTACACCTTCAACTTTAACCCTTGGATCCATACAAGCAGCTAAACAAAAAAGTGGTGGAATATTTTTCCAGTTTTTCAAAAATTTTATTTTTATTTTTTCACATATTTCAACAAAAAATGGTTCATCTCTATATTGTTTAGACACGGTACTTATATTTCAAATACAACTAAGTGCTATACAAGATGTAGGTACATATACAACAGAACATAAGTTAGTAGAATCATAAAAAACTTTTAAGAAATTTAAAAAAGAAAAACCTTTCTCCCAATCATATGAAGTTATTTTAATTTCACCTAGCTTACCATTGACATAATATGATAATAGGTTATCATACCCTACACAAAATTTTAACATTAGATAGGTAGAATTCCAACGATGACGTACATCACGATGACATTTTCTTTTCTTTAAACCAAACAATTTACACAAGGCATAAAATTCTTGTAATCTACTAGATTGCATAATAAATTGTAAAGCATACTGAATATTCTCTATTGAGGGATTTATTAATGTTAAACCATCTTGTACTATTAAATTTATTATATGACAAACACATCTCACATGGAATATTTCATTTAGTGGGTCTCCTCTAACTGTTCTTATAAATAAATCTATGTCACTTGTATTGTTTGAAGCATTATCAAAAGTAATACTAAAATTTTGTTTTGTAATGTTATACTCTCTAAAAACACTTGTCATAGATTCATATATGGTAGGCCCACTGCGCATGATATATTATATGAAAAACCTACTTTCTTTTAATTTCCAATTTGAATCAGAGTAATGTGATGTCACACATAAAGGTTCATTACTTTGATTATCCATATATCTCGAGGTCACTAATATAATACCATTATGCCTATTAAGTTCTTGGATTATTAATTGTTTAGTAGTTTTTATAATCGCACTATATCATTACGCGATAGTAGTCCTAGGAATTTTTTTGAAAGGCCGGTTGACAAACTTCTTTGGATGAAATTTACAAATTTAAGATCCTCTCTACAAATGTCATCGTAGGTTCATACTAGCTACCATACTAGCAAACTCATTTATCACAGGTTTTTGATCATATATAAAAGTGGCTAGTTGAGACGGACTAGATCCTATCTCACTTGGATTTAATTGGGAATCGTAGATCTAATGCACCATATGTTTTTTGGCACATCTCAAGACACTTTTATGTGACTATATAAAGCACTAACTTTGCAACTATATGTTTTTTTACAATATTTACATTATGCTAGATCTTCTACCTCTCCTCTTATATATATTTTTATTTACTATTCTAAAGTAAGCCTATACTATGGATGTGTACGTCTCATTAGTCCTGTGTCTTTGCCTAGGATCGTCAGAATGTTAGAGGGTCAGGTTAGGAGGAAGGCACTAGTAGAGTGCGATGATCTTCAAAAAGGATTAAATTCATTATATTCATCAATACCATAGTTAAGGTTTCAACATCTAAGGTAATGAGGATCCATTTCTAATTCTAGAAGAAAATGAAGAAAATGTAAGAAAGAGAAGAACAATTAAAATTAAAATATGAATTAAAAACTAAATGAAATAACTAAATTATAAATATCCCAACCTTGTGATGATGAAGATGAACAATTCTACACTTAGTAGATATCTAATGAAGCTTCAATTACGTAACTTGCAGAGAATTTTAACTCGCAGAATTGTAGAAAGAGATTAGATAGAATTCCTAAAGAATGTGAAGATTAAAAAAAATGGACGTTGATGAATTCATTTGAAAATACTTCAGTCATACCGCGTATGTCTTATGTTTTTAAGCGTTATTTTATCAATCCGTAATTTGTGATATCCTAATTTGTGCAATTAGTGTGAATGCGGCGAAAAGGGTAGCCTTTGGAAGAATTACGGAGGCGAGTGCGGTGCATAAAGATCATTTGAGCACGTCGCGGCGTCATAGCGTCGCGGCGTCCCCACTAAATGACATTTAGCGTGTGACGTTGGGTCAACATATCACGGGGGTCAACAAGCGGCAGCGGCGTGAAAACTGATAAATTTGGCGTGGTGTGTGTATATATGCGCTATGTGCGCGGTGCGGCGTCGCGAAGTAATATAATTGTACTATGGTGCGGGATGTCGATCACGGGGATAAGTGTTTGTTGAGTGATGCAGATTGAAAACTTTTGAGTATTATGCGGATATAAGTGTTGTGTGAAGAGTACTAGTGTCTGGGCAAACTAAACTAACTAATCTTAATGAATTGCTTGTATAATGGAGACTAGGGCTGTCTCCACATACTTTAGATGGATTATATCCTAAATATGATATTATTAGGTTTTATTTTATAGCTTATTAATGGCTAGGTGATCTTGCTTACGAAATACCCTCTCTTGAGGTGTATCCGCCTATTTCGCTAGTAGTGTTGAGTGTATCTCTACCCCAACTCGATACTCCGAAATGCTTAAATGTTCTAACCTTAATTGCCACCCTCGGGATCATAATATCTCTATTTGCAGATCAATGAGAAATTTGCTCTACTTTCGGATCCTGGGTATCTCATCTCTCGAATCTACGGATCTCAGTATAGTCATGCTAATGTTGGCTAGACATCACCATGTAAATGATTCACGGATATAAAGCCGGATGTTAGCAAATTATAAACAGGCGAGATAATATAAAATACTAATCTTTAATCCATGCAATTGTGACGGGGTTCAACAGCACCTAAGAGTATAGATCTAGAACATGCACTGAATATGAAAACACCGGTGTTTAATGTATAAAACATCGAGTATTTCCTATCAAAAGAAGAAAAATACAAAATGATCGTTCTTCTCCCAGTCGAGTCATGTTGCATTATGATTTAAGTGCCCTAGTTAGGTACTCTCCTCGATCTTCGTCCCAGTGGTCCCTTTTTGCAACGTCGCGACGTCGTACGAGGATACGCTAATCAGTAAGAAGCAAGGGACCCAGAATTCGAGGATCGGCGCTCGAGAAATACTGGCTTAGATCACGAGAAATCATAACGGCGCGTGACTTGACGCTTGAAGAAAACATTCATTTATGACCACTCTTCTTTTTTTGGATAGAGCTGCGTGTTTGTATTAGCGAGTGATTTCGCTGGCCGTATGTTCTAGATCTACCTAGGCGGTGTTGAGCTTGCAATACTGGTGCCATGGATTAAGATTAGTATTTTATATTGACCCGGTTGTTTATAATTTGTTAACATCGCATATGCAATGAATCGCCCATGTGTGTGCAGCAACTATTAGCATGACCTGCTGAAGTCCGAATGAAGACGGCGAGATACCGAGGATCGGCGGCGACCGACAAATGGGCTGTTCCGATCGGGGTGGCGGTGTGGCGCGACTAGTATATCGGACCAGGGTAGATACATGGCACGTTTGAAGAAGAACATTTAAACTGCAACCGACCAGCAAGATTATAAAATAAGCGAGATAATATCATATTGCCAGAGATTATATTTCCATCGAGAGAAAATATTTGAAGGAGACGCACCTGGTGCTCCGCCATACCGGCAATTCGTGAACCAGGCCGGATTTAGTGAGACCAGGGCATGGCTGCTGCTCGCGCTGCCCTCTCGATCAACCTCAAAAGTCAATATCTCATGTTGCCCAGCTCCCCGATGAATCGATATTACCATAAGGTACACCATATTACTGAGCGCTTTGCGATGTTCACTGCCTTGTGCTGCTCTCCCCGACCTATCAAGATTTAACGCCAGTTCACCCGAGACCTGGGAACTAGAGTGATATAGAGGAATAAAAGCAATTAAGATATTGCACAAGATTTTTGTTTTTATTTGTTTTTACAAGTGCTCGTAATTTGGTTTTTTTGTTTCGTGTGTGATTGCAGTCAAGGTTTCAGTGAGAGCATGCGACGACGGGATAAGGTTGACCAACATCCTTTTTGATCCACGAGGCGAAGAACTTTGCACGAGAATCGCCCGAGGAAACGGAAAGCGGAGCAGGACTTGAAATCTAGCAATCATGGGAGAACAGCGAAGGCGGGATCTTAGCATTGAGCAAAGCGAGGCCACATAGGGATTCGAAATAGAATAATGGAAGGAATCGATCCTGAGGCCTTTATACAACGGATGATCCATTTATGTTGCTAAGAAAGAGTTTGCCCTACCACCTACGAGTTGTGCGGAGACAACTATCCAGAAGATCACCCATTCGGGCAAACAACCCCATTTACGAGTCGACTCTTTATTCTGGTCTTAGAAACATCTTATTTCATGGGTACTTATGAGAATTGAGTATACATCGACCAACTTCCTCGAAGTCTAGCATTTTGATCAAGTACAATTGGAGTTCGCGAGAAGAGGCACTCGGGTTAAGATTGTTCCCACTTTCACTGGTGATGGGGAGCCAAGCATTGGTTAACGAGAGTCGACCAAGTTCCATTACTTCGTGGAATGATTTAGTGCGTAAATTCGACCCGAGTTTTTCCCACCCACACCGAAAATTGCACAACTTGTACAGAGATCAATACTTTGGACAACTAGGAAGAACACGGCGAGAGGCATGGGATAGATTTCTGAAACTGCGAGGAAGTGCCACGTCCTGGCGACCCGGATATGGATGCGAGGTCGTACTTTCTATAATGGTCGAGAATGCAACTTCGACGGTGATTGATGCCTCGGTTGGAGGTGCTAATGAACCACGGACCAAGCTTGAAATCTTGGAGAGATCTTGCGACTAGCTCGTCGGTGACCTAGGGAGAAGACTACACCGTTAAAAGTCGTGGGTGGCCGCGGATAATGAGGTTCTCAGCGATCAGTTGAATCATGTTTGCCTGACTTACTAAGCGGAGTTAACTAGGCGACCAAGGAACCGCCCGAAGTGCCATATAGACTAACCCATGGAGTTGTGTAGATGCAATGGAGGGACCCAGCTGCTGACGCACAAAATGTCGGTCGAGGGAACAAGCCGGTAGAAGGCGGGCCAGTGCGTGTCGGGTTGTCAGAGTCGATCACGCCCGACAAAGGACCGGTATGGGGGAAACAATGTCCAGAGAATCAAAATCAAGACCAAGGGTGAAGGCGTAACAATCGAGAATCGGAGACAATCGAGGAACAACATGCCATCACCACAGAAGTGAGCGAACCACCTCTGAGGAAAAGGTGGACTTAGAGCAAGCCCTTGCACGGATGCTCAACCTCACACCGCAGCCTTATGAATGAGACAAAGGCGAATATGCAGCAACAAGCCACCCAATTGAACAATCAAGCAGCACAGTTGAGAAACTTGGAGGTACATATGGGTTAAATGGCCAATCTATTGACAGAAAGGCAACCGGGTTTCTTACCAAGCAACTCAGAAGTGAACCCAAGAAGAGATGGGAATGAACATGTTAAAGCAGTCACATTGAGAAGTGGTAAATTGGAGCCGCAGGGAGCAATCGATTATAGAGGAGGTAGAAAGTGAAGGTCATCCCGACCAGGTCGAATGATGATGCGAGATAGGGGAACAACCTCAAGGCTTGATCTGAGGAAACACTACGAAAGCGGGATAACCATGAATTCCATATCCCACAACGTCTAAAGAAGCATAAGTTGGATAAGCAGTTCACCAAGTTCATGGAAGTGTTCAAGAAGCTACACATCAATATCCCGTTTGCCGATGCTCTGGAACAAATGCCCAGTTATGTAAAATTTATGAAGGACATACTATCTCAGAAGAGAAGATTGGCTGATTTCGAAGCTTGATTAACTTAAGCGAGAATGTAGTGCCATACTTGAGAGGAAGGCGCCGCAAAGAGCTAAAAGACCAGGCCGGGTTTCACTATCCAGGTACACCGGTAGATGCTATCTTTGATAGAGCACTGTGTGATTTGGGTGCCATCATTAATCTCATGCCCTTGTCCATCTTTAAACATTTAGGATTAGGTGAAGCTCGTCCAACTACAGTCACACTTCAGCTTGCCGACAGATCCTTGAAGCATCCAAGAGGGGTAATAGAAGATGTCTATGTAAAGGTTGACAAGTTTATCTTCCCAGCAGATTTCATTATATTAGATATGGACGAGGATAAAAGAAATACCCATAATCTTAGGTAAGAAGCCCAGTTTCTTACGGCGCGAGCAATGATTGATGTTCGAGATGGGAGAACTAAAATTGAGGTACGGGAGGTTGAAGTTAAGTTCAAGCGCGTGTTCGAAGGCTGTGAGGACATCCAGGCAAAAAGTGATACTTTGTTTCGTAGGCGGAGATAGTGGGGGCTATAGTGTGTCTAGCCAAAGTGGTCTCCACGGATCCTTTGGAGGCTAGCCTAGTTCGAGGGTGATTGAGAATTTGAGCAAAGGCGGGGAGGGAATATGTGAAATGGATGGATTCTTCGGACCAATAGAAGGAAATACTTAAATCTCTAGGTGAAAGTGCTAAAGCTGCCCGGTACCATCGGTTGAAGACAACCACCCGAAGATGGAACAAAAACCTTTACCCCTAGCCGTTTGAAGTATGCATATCTTGGGTAGCATCCACCTTACGATGATCGGCATCCTTGGCCGAGACTAGAGGAGGAGAAGTTATTGAGGGTCCTTAGAATCATAAAAATCTTGCTCGGATGGTCTCTAGCCGATTTAAAGGGATGCCGCCCTTCCGTAATGGCGTGCATCGTATTTTTCTATTTGGAAGATGGGCATAAACCTTCGGTGGAAGCGCCCGGAGGAGTTGAATCCAACAGTAATGAAAGAGGTAGTCCGAAGGAAGTATTAAATAATTTGAATGCGGGGTAATTTATCCCTATTTGAGACCGATTGCATGGGTAAGAATCGATTCAAGTAGTACCCTAAGAAAGGAACAAGCGTCATAGAGCCAAAGAATAACATGATACGCTTCTCGAGCGATTACGGTGGAGAATTTGTATTGATTATTGAAGCTGAACAAAGCCACTTTCGAAAAGATCATTTCCATTTAGTTTTACGGATCGGATGTTGGATCGATTAGCGGTCATGAATATTATTGCTTTTGGATGGATATTCCCGGCTCTGATCAAATTGCTCACGACCCACAGATCGGGGAGAAGACAACATTCACATGTCCCTATGGGACATTCGCATTCAGGTGGATGCCCTTTGGACTGTGCAATGCACTGGGCACATTTCAACGATGTATGATGGCCATTTTCTCCGACATGGTTGAGAAGGAACAATCGAGATCTTCATGGATGATTACCGTTATTGGGTAATTCATTTGACAATGGAGAAAATTTGAGATGTCCGTATTGATAAGATGCGGGGAGACGACTGGTACTCAATTGGGAGAGTGCCATTTATGGTACAAGAGGGTATTGAACTTCCAGGACATCGGATTTCAACAAGAGGAATAGAGGTAGACAGAGCAAATATTGAAGCAATTGAAAAATTACCTCCACCCTCATCAGTAAAATGGATAAGAAGTTTTTTAGGCCACATTGGATTCTATAGGCGATTCATCAAAGAGACTTCTCTCGGATTACTAAGAAACCAGATTATCTAATATCCTGGTCCAAGGGACTCCTTTTGAGTTTAATACCCAGTGTTTACACGCATTTTCGGTGTTAAAAGATAGAATTGGTATCCAGCCTATTGTAGTAGCTCAGTTGGTCATTTCCATTTGAACTTATGTGTGGCGCCAAGTGATTTTGCGGTGGAGCAATGTTAGGGCGAGAAAGCGAGGGAAAATACTTCGAGGGTAATCTACTATGCGGCGGAACCCCTTGAATGATGCGCCAGTTGGATGCAGCCACTACGAGGAAAAAGAACTATTAGCTATTGTCTTTGCTTTTGAGCAAATTCAGGCCTTATTTGATTGGTAACAAGGTCATAGTTCTGCGATCATTACGCCATAAAATACTTGATGACTAAAAAGGCGCCAAAACCCGACTAATTCGGTGGGTTCTTTTCTTTGCAAGAGTCGACATTGAGATTAAAGACAAGAGGAACCTTTGAGAACCCCCAGTGGCAGATCATCTTTCACGATTGGAAGGGGCAAGTGATGATGTTCAGGTGAATGGCTTGATTTCGAGCAACGGCGACTCTTAGCTATTGAAGACAAGAAGGCCGGTTCCATGGTTTTGCAGTTATGTGGGTATTTGGTAGCGAGGTAGTCACGCCGAATTTAACTATCAACAGAAAAAGAGGTTTTTCGCACACTTGAAACACACTACTATTGGGAGGAGGCGATTACGCCACGGACATTGCGGCGACAGTGATCGGAGATGTGTGCTAGGGATGAGATGCACGAGTATCTTGCACCAGCTGCCCTGCGTTACCATGTGGTGGACACTTGATTGGCATTGACGATAACCAAAGGTGCTTCAATCGGAAGCTTCCTGCGGCCTACCTTATTTAAGGATGCTCATCGTTTTTATCCACATGTGACGAATGTCGATGAGATGGGGGCATTTCTAGAAAGGATGAGCATGCCATCACATTCTAGAGAAGTCGAATTGTTTGATTTATGGGGATGGATTTCATGGGACCATTTCCCCACGCATCTTATATTTCTTTATTACATCTTTGTTTGGCGTGGAATTATGTCTCAGTAGGTTGAAGCAATTCCGGCCCACACTAATGATGCCAAGGTAGTGGCTCAATTTCTCCGCAGCCACATATTCTCGCGATTCGGAACTCCTCGAGCACTGATAACAGATAACGGTACTCATTTCTGCAATAAGATGATTGACAAGGTCTTGCAAAAGTATGGGGTGCACCATCGTACATCCCTTGCATATCACCCACAGTGAAATGGGCAAGCAGAGGTATCAAATCGAGAAATTAAGTCTATTCTGGAGAAAACAGTTAACATTTCCAGGAAGGACTGGTCTAAAAAGATTGAGGATGCACTCTGGGTGTCTCGAGGCGACATTTTAAAACACCCTTGGGTATGTCGCTGAGGAATTGTTTATGGCAAAACCTTCTGTCTACTGCCCGGTGGAATTGGAACATCGAGGCCTCGCGGGCAGCTCGGCGGTTAACATGGGCTGACACTTTTTTTTTTTTTTTTTTTTTTTTTTTTTTTTTCACTAGTCGGTGAAGCGGCATTGCATTCGATGAACTAGGCAATTCGGGAGCGAAGCCTATGAAAATGCTCGCATTTACAAGGAAAAAGACAAAAAGCTTGCAGCACGATAAACACATTACGAAGAATGAGGCGGACAACAAAGTCCTCTTATTTAATTCAGTCTAAAACTCTTTCTGGGAAATTGAAGTCCTAGATGGTCGGGACCTTTCACGATTGACGAGAGATCTTTCTCAGTGGAGGCCGAGAGGTTATACATCGAGAAGGAACGTTCACGGGTTAACACACACAGCGATTAAAGCCGTATTTTGGGGGCGAGTTCCATGCGGATAAGCAGACCATTCCATTGACTACATCGGAAAAATACGATGCTTGATCCGTAAGAGCTCGGGTTCCAGAGCACAGTGAACCAGTCGTGTTGCGATTAAACATAGCGCTTCTTAGGAGGCTACGAGTTTTCCCTTGAATTTTTCTTTTATGGTTGATTTTTGTTATACATTTTAAGTTATGTTGAGTACTGGCTATTTTACGTCATGTCGAATTCCTTTTTTATGTCTACTTTCAGGACCCACGATTGAAAGTACTGGGGAGGATCTGTTCATGCAGAGCACTGCAAAAGTCCAGAGAGTCGCAATTGCACGAGGGGAGTTTTCTTTTACCTTAAACCATGGTTGAATATTTTTCATTTTGGGCCTTCTCTGGAATGTCGCGACGTTGGCTCTCAACGTCGGCGTTCTTGTTCAGCGACTTCTCAACATCGGCGGCGTCAATTTGACACCTCTGCGGAGCGTCGCGGCGTTAACTCTTAGCCGCGGCGTTGGTTTTGCTGCGGAGCGTCGGCGTTGGCTTTCCAGCGTCGAGGCGTTGGATTATACCCTTCTACGGAGCGTGGTGTTGGCTCAACGTCGCGGCGTTGGGTTTACTTCCACTACGGGCGTCGCTGGCGTTGGATCTCACCGTCGCGGCGTTAGCGGTTCTCCGCCGAATTAGCGGCGTTGGTTCTCACCGTCGCGACGTTGGTTTTTACCACTCTCTGGAATGTCGCGACGTTGGTTTTTACCACTCTCTGGAATGTCGCGACGTTGGTCGCTTTCCTCTCTGGAACGTTGCGACGTTGCACCCGAGCGTCAGCGGCGTTACCATTAAGAACACCACCCATTTTTATCCGCCACAGCTATACTCCTTGCTGAACCCTAATTGCCCTTTGTGTTGCTTTGCACCAACCCTTGCCGGAGCCCACTCCCACACCCATCGGAGGCCATTGTTTTGCCCTCCGACGCCCTCTCTGACACCGCCACTACCATCTCCTTCCACACCTCCCAGTCCTTACACAAGATATGGAGGCCCTTCGCGTTGACATGCGTACGGTTTTGGCCAACCAGGCCACTATTCTTTGCGATACTTGATCCCTCCGGGCCCGGCGGCGGCTTCTTGCCCTGCGGCGCCGCCACCACCCACCACGGTGACTTGCCCGATCACAGGGGTTCTCTCCACATTTTTTTTTTTTTTTTTTTTTTTGATTCTTTTGTTATTTCATTGTTGGTGGGGACAACGCCCAGCTTTGTTTGGGGGTGTGGAGTGGTGCTTTCCGAGTTTTCTTAGATTAGTATTATTTTTGTGGCCCGATATGCTTTGTAGTTTAATTTCGTTTAGCCATGTTAATTTGCATTTAGGTTTAGTTTCATTTTAAAACGCTCATTTTAGGATGTTGAGTTTTGTGTTCATTTCATGTTTGTGTTTTAGGTGGATCATATACATGTGTAGTGGTGTCGTGTTTAGGTAGTTTGTGTGTGTGATGCCATGTTTGAGAGTAGGGGATCACTTTTGGGTCGAATCAAAATACTATTGTCATGGAAGAAAGGATTCATAGGATTTTTAATGCTCGGGAATTAGGTTGAGGAACGAGAGATTGGGGAGGCATGAGTGAATCACTTAGAATATTCGAAACAGGTTCTAAATGAGCCAGAAGCACACTCACACAAATGACCTCTAGGGTATGCCCTAGGTGCCGAACGACCTGCAGGTTCAGCAAACCTGGGAGTCTCTAAACACCAAAGAGATGGAACACCGTGAATAAAGAGGATTGCCTCAGAGCCCCAAAATAAAAATAAAAATAAAAGAAAAAGAAAAAAATAGGATAGAATAGGGTGGAATCTTCCAATCGAGAATCCGGGCCGCGATCCGAGGGCCTTTCAAAGCCCGATGCGAGCCAGGCGGCCGAGGAGTCGTGACTTCAGCGCCCGTTATGGGGACGAAGATGGAAGTTTCCACGACTTAGGAGCCTTAGGTTTTAGTTGAGTGTTCGGGGTGACGTTCGAGGGGAACTGATGCCCGGTGCCCTTAACCAACTGATGAGGAGTCACCAACTAATCCCGCTACATGAATACTTAACATAAACTTACGGGCACTAGTTTTTTGTTCTATGTTATGAGTAAGGTATGTTCAATTACAAGCGAGTGGGTTCCTATCCTTTTCGTAGTTAAGATTTTCCCCGATTAGGCGAGTTGAACTCAAGTTTAGGGGCGTCGGAACCTAAGTATACACTAGAGGTCATTTATTCAGCTCACATATGAAGTGTCTTTGAAGGTCATTGGAATACCTCCCGGAGGCTGAGGCACTAGCCAGCTTCCGCGAGTTCAACGAGTTCTTTCGAGAAAGTCGAACACTGCGAATCCTGTGCGAACTTGAAGCGAGGCAGCGGCGGTGGAGTCGGTCCAATTTGATCCTCTATCTATCGGCATGTGCATCCACCGATGCCGTGTTAGACTATAGTATGTAGAGTGTGCGTTCGGTTTAGGGAGTCGGTTCGAGTCGGTTCTTGCTTGGGGGCCAGCGAAGCTAAGATTTAAGGGGTGATGAGTGGCTGAAATACTCGGGTCATACCCGCGTCTGTCTTATGTTTTTAGCGTTAGTTTATATTCCATCCCTTGTAGTTTTGGCCGATATCGATTTGTGCAATTGGTGTGAATCACGAGGCGAAAGGGTAGCTTTTGGAAGAGATGGACGGAGAGTGCGGTGCGTAAAGATGTGAGGAGCGTCGAGAGTCATGACGTCGCGACGATCCCACGTCGGCGATCCCAGCGTCGCGACGTTGGGTCAGCCTTATCTGAGAAGTCAATAAGGGGCAACGTCGCGACGTCTCAACGTCGCGATGTCGCGACGTCAGCACGGGATCTGCTTCTCAATCATTAAAAGCAAAAAGGGGACCAGAATTCAGGGGATCGGAGATCGAGGAGCGTACGAACTAGGGCACGGAAATCATAACAGCCGCGACTTTGACCTTGGAGAAGAACGATCATTTTGTATTTTTCTTCTTTTTGGATAGAAATACTGATGTTTTATACATTAAACACTGGTGTTTTCATATTCGTATGTTCTAGATCTATACCTAGGGTGTTGAACCATCTAATGCATGGGTTAAAGATTAGTATTTTATATTATTCAGTTGTTTATAATTTGTTAACATATGCTTTATATATGTGAATCATTTACATGGTGATGTCTGGCCAACATTAGCATGACTATCACGGAAGTCCAGGAGATTCGAGATGAGGATACCCGAGGGATCTGGAGTAAACGACCTTCGGTTGATTCGGGTAAATAGGGCTTATTCCGATCCAGGGGTGGCAATTAAGGTTAGAACATTTAAGCATTTCGAATTGTCGGTTGGGTAGAGATACACTCAAGCACTACTAAGCGAGAAATGAGGCGTATACCTCTAGAGAGAGGGGTATTTCGTAAAGCAAGATCACCCTATTAGCCATTAATAAGTTATAAATAAAAATGAATAATATCATATTTAGGATATAATCCATCGAAAGTGGCGGGGGAGACATGGCCACTAGTCTCCATTTTAATTAATTCATTAAGATTAGTTAGTTTAGTTTAAGGATTCGGACACTAGTACTCTTTTTCACACAACACTTATATCCAGGATAATACTCAAAAAGCCAATCCTACGTACTCAACAACACTTATCCGTGGATCGAATATGGTACCATAGGTACACTATATTACTTGGGGCGACAGCGTGCGCTGGCGCACATAGGCGTACATATATACACTCACGCTTCGACCCTATCAGGCGTGTTATAGAAAATCATTTGTAAAGTCATTTACTTGTTACCATAAAGTGGCAGTTATATTTGTTGTTGAAATGGGTATTATAGGTATTAGACATGAAAAGTAGTAATAGTGAGTGATTTACTTATTTATCCTTCAAACTAGCCGTTATATAGTTGTTAGGAGGGCTATTATAGACATTTCATATGCAAAAGACTTTTATACCCCTCAAACTAGCCGTTATATAGTTGTTGAGAAGTGTGGTAACAGTTTTATATGAAAAGGAATTGGCATAGTGGGTGGGGGCGGCATAGTGGCGACCCGTGGCTGCGGTGGGAGGGCACTTGGCGGGCTGGCCCGCATGCCGCAGCCCAGCTAACACCAGCCACTTAGCCCGGCCACGGCTCTCTCCTTTTGAGTTTGTCTTGGAAGCCGGCTGCCCTACCGGTACTAGGTGTAGGCTGACTGTCTTTTTTCAAGAAGCCAGGAGCCACGGGAGCCCCGAGAGTGGGCGGCCTAACTTTGATGGATAAGGTCTACTCTCCTACTTGATCTAAATCACAAAAAATAGTTAAATAATTAGTTTAAAGTGTAGTAAAATTGTTCTTCAAATTATTGCAACTTAATTGATCCTTGATCTTTGAAAGTACATATTGTGACGTACTTTATCTTGTTTGATCATGTTCATATATATATCTAATATGCACTATTGTTGATGGGCAATAATTTTTTAATTTTCCTAATTTTAGAACGTTGAATGTGAATGTGGCGCCCCGATCCCGGTGTGTCTCTTTGACAACCCGTCAACTTGTGGAATACATGTGTCTCATATTATGAGACTTATACATGAGTAAAAATGGCTACTTAGGCCCATACATCAATACTCATCAAGAATACATCAACTATATAACAGCTAGTTCAAGGGTGTTACATTCTCTTAACCAAAACATATATCAAAAGTTAGAGTTATAATACATGTTTTACAAGGAAAATGTCAAAGCCACAATCCGGATTTCTTCTAAAACGCGCCTCTAGTGAGCGCCGTCATCCTGTACACTCCCTGTACCTGAAATAATGATCCCTCGACAGGATGAGCGATGCCCAGTAGTGATAATCTCCTAAATGGGTTACTCCCCACCTAAGTGCACATGTCATGGCAAACAAACATACTCAAGCAAATACATGATCCTACTTGAATGTCTACATGCCCAATCCCATGTCTCGAGTCCTCACCGACTCCCTCACACATGCCTAAGCTGAATGTGAGAAAAATTTGTTCCCGAAAACTTACTACCGAATTTCGATAAAATCTATTGGACAACCCTCCGAGGCGAATTTGTTGGATAACTCTCCGAAACAATTCATGGGCCCCTCCGTTGTGAATTGTTGGACAATCTCCCAACACAATTCTCCGGAAAATCTTCCGTTGAAATTTTCTTTCACAACCATATTCCATTTTTCATTTCTTTCATGTCATGCACTCACACCTATCATTCTAAGGTGCCCAGGTGCATATGGAATGCATTATGGCATTTCCACACAATTCATGCTAATATATTTTACATGTATATATTAACAAAATTCAATTCACATAATTCATGTTATTCAATTCACAATCAATAACACGAAGTAGTTCCACTTCAGGGCTGTAATAATCAAAACAATTCATTTTGAATCACCCGATAACACAAAAAATCACCTGACATATCACATGAGCAATTAGAACCACTAGGCTCGGCCTTTGTTCCGCGACCACCGCAAATAGGTTTTCTTGCTCGGTTCAAAGATTTTGAAGGGGAGACCAGCATGCGGCCATCCAAGCCTCAACAAATCCCCATCCATTAAAATGGCTCTTAGCCAATGAATAAACCAAGTAGAAAAAGATCCCTACCTCTTGGAGTTATCGGAACTCCACAAAACCGGTGCCCACGTGTAGCCCTTGCCGCGTAGATCAACTTTGCTTCTTGCTCCGACTAGAACCAATGGTTCGAACGCCGGGAAATCTAGAGAGGTCACACTTTCTCTCTCTAAAACCAGTCACCCCACACCTACTGCATGTTTCCAGCAGAAAATTGGAGAATAAGATGTCTTTTGTCCTATTTATTTAATCTTTTCACTTAATTCCCATTTTGTCCCTTCATTTAGCTATTTGACTTAAAGGGCCTTTTTGACACTTGGCTTAATCTAAGCCATTCATTTCCATCCTCTCACTAATCATGCAACATGTGTCACATGGGTACATGTAGTAGGTGACTTTTGTCACATCACATGTCTTTCACAAGCCATCATACAGCACCCGACACCTAGTGCCTCGAGAAACGTGAAATTTCGACTGTCTTGGAATTCGATGAAATTCGATGTGGTAGATAGATTTCGCGAGATGATTCCAACAGTGAAGTCCCTTTCATCATCCGAGATCTAGAATAATTTCGGATTTTGACTGATACCATTTTACCTTTTTTCAAAAAATTAGAATTTTCTTAGGTTTTACAGTGAATTGTTGATGTTATTTCACCAAAGTGATTTGACCATCAAAATTTGCAAGATTTTGAGTTGTTTTGTTGAAATTTTAAATTAACTTGTACGATTTCTTGCCCAAAGGGGGTTATTGTGCAAATTAATTTAATAACATGAGAATATTTATTGAGATAAATAATTTGATACATTTGTTTGCCTAAAGGAAATAAATTTTGATGAATTATTTGTAGATCCTCATGCTTTGAGAATAGTTGTTAATTGTGGACTTTACCCAAATGAGAGTTTATGATGATTGATTCTTATATTGTATTGCCTATGCTTATTTAAGAATTTTACCTATTGCCCATAATTGATCTAGTTGCAAATTTTTTTGTCAATTAGTTTCCTTGGCTGTGAACAACAATAATGCTACAGTTGAAATTCTTAGTGAGTCGAATTATAAGAGATGAAGATCAAACATAAAGTATGCTTTAGGAATGATAGATTTGGACATGGCTTTGTGTGAAGATAAACCTCCTAAGCCTATTGATGAAAGCACTAAAGCTAAGAGATTTCATTAAGCGAAATGGAAAAGATCGAACGGTTTGAGCCTCATTTCAATCAAGAGGTCCATTGTTGAGCATCTCCTTGGAGCACTACTACAAAAAGTAAAATCAATGACGCTAGATCCTTGATGCTTTTTAAAAAAGTCATTAATTTAATTGTAATATTAGGTTCAATGACGCTTATTACAGATGTCATTAATTAGTGTAAAATTTTTCCATTTTTGACGTTTTTTAAACATCATTGAATTATTTTATCTCTTAAAGAAATAAAATAATAAAATATAATTATTATACATGTATTATAATTTTAATATGGAATATATTATCATTCAATTTGTTGATATTATTGTACAAAATGATCATAACTTCAAATTTATTTATTTTTGTGACACCCCAAAACCCAGGGGTCCCGTTCACAACAAAAATCCTGCATTTCCAGCCGTTCAGGAACCAAAATCGGCCCTGAATGCAGGCATGAAGAGCTTGATCTGGGTCTGTGCAGAAAAGCAGGTCCCAATGTCAGAAAATTAGGTCCTGTTTGGGCTTAATCACATTGCCATTAACGACTCTTAAATAAAGAGGAACCAGTGTAGGAGAAAACCCCTTCCTCTTGGAGCTTCGACGAAAAATTCGGATTTTGGTACACACGCGTAGCTGACTGCGTGGACCCGACTTTAGATTTGGAGCTCAAGTCGAGAACAGGGAAAATCTTCTGCTCCCTCTCTCTCCCTTTTCCCTTTTTCTCTCCCCATGGCCTGATTTTTGTAGCGCCCCATTCCGGGGTGTCAGATTGATAACCACGTCAGCCCACGGAATACTCGTGGATGTCGGTAGCTTGGAGCACCGCTCCACGAAAATAGAGGCGAGTCTCCTTTTGTACGGGGGCTCTACCCAGTACAAAACCTGTCCCAGTAACTCAATCGCAGACAAATACATGAGTAAACGGCCCACTTGGGCCCGGCCCAAACTAATACTCATCCAAATAAATCCCAACTATATACAATAGTTTCAAGAGTTAATAATTTACTCTTATACAACATATATAAAACTTATAGAGTTCTAATACATGTGTACATGACAAAATACCAAAGCCACAGACCGGCTTTCTTCTTAAACTCGGCCTCTAGGATGAGCCGTCTCCTCGTGCACTCCCTGTACCTGAAATAATATAATTCCCTCGACAGGGTGAGCTAATGCCCAGTAGTGGAATCACCCTAAATGGGTTACTCTCCACCTAAGTGCATATGCAATGATCCTATGTAAACACACATTCAAGCAAATATGTGATTCTACTTGAATGTCTAAATGACCAACCCATGTCCCGAGTCCTCACTTGGAGCTCCCTCACACTTGCCCTAAGCCATGTATGAAACATTATTTTCAAAATAAAGAGGTATTTGTTGTTTTTAAGTATGGACAACCCTTCGATATAAGTAGTGGACGACTCAGATTATCTATTCCAGAGTGGACAACCCTCCGATGTATATCAATTGAGCCAACTCAGGCGATTGATGGCTGCACTTATGGACTACCCTCCGATATTGTAATGGACACACTCCGATAATTATTATTATTATTAGTCAACCCTCCGAAACAATTCTCTCAATAAACCACCTCATGCACTCACTCCTATTGTTCTAGGGTGCCCTAGTGCATATGGAATGCATGATGCCAATTCCAATACAATTTATATAACACATGCAAATATATATAACATGATATACATTTACATAATCACACAAACATGTTATGCGCATTCACCGTCAATTACACTAAGAAAATTGGCACAGCGTGGGGTACAATTAGCAGCTTATGACGATCGATTTGAATTACTCGACGAGCACATTTTCACCTGAGAATTAATTCGTGTCACTATTCACATGAACAGTAAAACCCTCGGGTTACTGTTCACGGCCACTATCCAACATCGATTTCACTTCGTGAAACCCGAAATTCATGGCCATTTCCGGCCTCATACACATCACAATACATGACTTAATGCATAAATCACAACCGACAGCCCACCGCAGTCCACACGTAGTCGTGGCCCGTCGATGGCTCAAAATTCCTAGCAGTGCGGCCCCCGAGTTTTAAGAGACCGATCAAGCGGCCGTTCAAGGGCCTCAAAACCACCCGAATCATCCCCATCAAAACACTTAAAGCGAAAAATAAACCCAAGTAGGATAAATCACTCATATGAGATTTATTGACTCGCTAAAGCCGGAGCCACGCGTGAGGCCTCCTTTAACGTAGGCGACTTTCCTTCTTGTCGGCCAATTAGGCGGTCGGATGCTTCGTAATCACAGAGAGAAGTGACTCTCTAAAATCCCCCAAGCGTCCAGCCACTGCATCTCCCAGCTCCCCCTCCACCTTTTTGGTTATCATAAAGGGAGAGAGATGTTCACTGTTGGTAATTTTGACCCACATTATCATTTATTCTTTTATTTAATGTCATCTATGTCTGACTTTAGTTTCGGCGTTTGTTTCCTACGCCGATTAGGTCAGTTTAGTCGTTTACTGCTCGTGAAGCATCGTAGCATTGGGTACATGTTATAAGTGACTTTTCGATCCACGTCACATGTCGTTTATGGCACCGAAGCGATGCCTCAATGTGTCAGCTTTATTTTGTCGCCGAGGGTGGTAGAGAGTCGATGTAAGTAGCTAGTTTCACGGGCGATTCGATGGTGTAGTCGTTTCATCATCCGAGATGCAGAGAATAAATTTCAGTTTTTTTATTTGAAGTACGATTTTTGCCCTTGTTGAGAGGTGGGTCTTACCGGTCTTCACGATTCCCCACTCCCGGCTTTGGTTTTCCTCATTTTCTTTTTTTTTTCTTTCTTTTTCCTTCTCTTTTGTTTTTCTTTCTTCCTCCCTTTTCTTGTCTATCCACCTAATTGATCAAAGTGGGGAAGCTTCCCCCCACTTTCCCACTTTCCTCACAACTTGACACATGTCCTTTAACCCTTACTTGACACATGGCTCTAAATGAGTCATTCAACCAAGTGTCATGTGTCACATGGACACATGCCCTAAGTGGCATAAGCCACACCACATGGCTCTCATGCCATGTGCCTCCCTCCTAAGGTGCCATGTGGCATCCACATGTGGCACCACTACCAATGTGTCGCTGACGCGTCTTTGGCAAAATTACATTATACCACGAATTCAATGAAGTCGAGGTAACTAGATTTTGCGAGATGAATTCAATGGTGTAGTCAGTTTTGTTATCCGAGATCTATAAAAATTCAAGGTTTTCCACTTGCACTATTACGACAAAATACTATTTTGCCCTTTTTCAGAAAATTGAATTTTTCTACCGGGGTTACAATTCTATATTTATCATTTTTAATTTTTTAAAATTTTAATATTTTTATTTAAAATTTTAACTTCTTAAATAAATTAAAATTAGATAGTAAAGGCTTCCCCCATAAGTAGTAAAATATTTTAAATTGAATCTTAGAGCAAGTAACCATATATTTAAAAAATATAAGAAAACAAAACATTTTAATAAAATAGTTTTCAAAATATGTGTTTAAGTTAATATAATATATTTAATATGTTTTTTTTTTATCAATTTTTTAAATATTTAAAAATTTTCATAATTGAACAAAATTTTGTGTGGAGAATCCCTTTTTCATTTCATTTCCCCCATTTTCCCTTACCCTCTTTCTTTCTTTCCTCACTTTTCGTTCTCTAAGGCGGAACCTTTCAAGCAGGCACAAGCTAGAACGATACATCCAAAGCAGTTGAAGCTATCACTGTGTATTCAAAGTTGTTCAGAGACTTCAAAGGTAGTCTAAATCTTCCAAGCATGCAACTTTTTCTTTTTTCATATTTCCCCTTTTTTCCTTCTTTTTTTCCCTCCTTTTTTCTTTCATTTTTCCCATTGGAACTTTTTCATCTTTTTTTAGGGACATTTATAACCAACTACCGATGCTATGATAATAATAGATTGTTTCCCCAAACCCTTAAAAAACAAAAGATTTCATTTTTACTCTTGGTGTGAATGTGTTTCAGAGATGGGTTAAGGTCTTATTAGGCTATTCTTCCACTCTTGTTCGCATGTTCTTTCTACTGTTTACTCATTTTTAAATAAAAATTTATATGATGAATGAAGACGCGAAAATGGAGTTTTAGGGTTGATGGAGGATTAGGGTTGATGGTGAGGGGAGGACCATCAACTGTGTTAGACATTGGGGGTGGTGAAATTGAACCTTTATTTTGTCTCACTCTCTCTCCGTTTCTCTCCCAAGTCTCAAGCAAAATATCTCTACGAATGCTCTTATTTCTCTGTCACCTCTTCCTCCCCCACATCTCATGTCAGTTCCCATCTACTAAAAACTGGAACTCCTCTTTTCACGTCTCAAACATCATCCCACACTTGAGTGACCAAAGCACACACACAAACCCAAGTACTTTCTATTATGACTCATAATTTTTTTATTCTAACAATGCTTTCCAGCATCTTTATGCTACAGTGGAGTAAAGGGTTTCTTTTCCTTCGTTCCATGGAGGAATATGACATATGCTATGTTTTTTAAATGAAACCTTATTCTTCCCTCTTTTATTTATTCTTTTTGGCTTTGACAAGGAGGGATTTGAGGGATCAAACAACTATTTAGAGGTTGGGAATATGTCATTCAAGAAAGCTTTCCACTTTCCAAACACTCAATCGATTCATTCTTCAACTATTATGTTAACCAATTTCAAAACTACAGTATTTGTAGGGGGCTATATGAATACGCACTGTTTTTTCTAAACTTCAAAATTTTCATTCTTTAATTAAGTGACATGCCTAACCCACTTCCTATATTTATATATATATATATATATGAACCACAAAACACTTAGAGAAGAACTAATTATTTTTTAAAATATGTGTTGGCAGGTAAAGCATTAAAGTATGCAGATAAATCAAAGTATATTTCGATATATGAAAACAAAGATGGAGATTGGATGCTTGTAGGAGATGTTCCTTGGGAGTAAGTCACCAAAGTACACACCTCCATTCCATCCTTCAATTTCTATATATTTTTTTTATCATTTATTCCATATATAACATAACATGCACACCAAACTTTGGTACATAATCAATCACGTTTTCCTATCAATCTTCAGGCTATACTTCTTTCCAAATTAACTCATTTATTTATTCCATGGAAAAAGTCAAATATAAGTAATTATCTATAATGGAAAGTGGGTCATAAGAAAAGTGAGTTGAAGATGACGCAATTTAGGCATTTCAAAAGTTTCCTCCCACATGGGTCCATGTCTGGGACCCACCAAATTATTGACAATTTGCCAATTTTCCATCATAGTTGTCAGCCAAAAATGATGAAAATGTCCATGAGTACAATATTTGGTCAAGGCTAGAATCATTGCAATCTATCACATTTCACATGTAATATAAATTTCTAATAAATTTGTAACTCTAATTTCAGGATGTTTATTGATTTATGCAAGAGGCTGGGGATCAAGAAAAACTCTCACATTAAGAATTTGGGGTTGAAGTTAAATTCTCTGTAAGGAGCCTTGGGAAAAAAAAATTAAAAGTTTGTGGTTGTAATGTAGAAATTAATCTCATATTTTCTTCCATTGGACAAATTTTATGTTTACTCCTCATGATGGTTTTTTAGAAGGCAATTGTTATTTACTATGCATGCATGACTTTGAAGTAAAGTTGGATCTAGGATCGTAGACAAAGAACATGATTATTTTTTATTTATTTTTATATTCAAAGTTTTGTATTGCTTATTAATAACCTTATTTTAATTGAAATATCATTTTAAGTTGTTTTTCATGGGTTTTAAAAGTTACATAAAAATTTTTCGATAAAGATTCCATAATTAAACTATAAGTGGGTACAATTTATTTTTAAACATGGCTTTCCTAGGGCAAACTATGTTCGATTAAAATCCTCTTTGTATAACACTTATAAAAAGATTAACTCTCTTCATCAAGTAGCCAATACAGTGACTAGTTCTCTTGGAATTATTTCAGATTTGTGCATCCATTTTGAACATGAATTATCAAGTCTTTATTTTTAATGTACTTAGATGTTGACTCAGTTTTTGCTTGCTTTCCTCAACTAATATGTACAGTTATTTATTTATTTATTATTATTATTAGATTCACTACTAACCTGGTTTGATGAAATCGCTATTTTATTTATGATTAATATTTATTTAAATTGCCTACTTGATTTTTTTCCTTATTTAGGAAAAACATTAAAGGGTGCACTTGAAGCATATCTTCCTTTACTTCTTTTTTTTCCTCCTCTGTTCTCTCCCTTCAAGCAGGTGTGGTGATTGAAACTTTGATTTTAAATTTTTTTTAAGCTTTAAGATCAATCACACTAAAATTAACTTGTTTTATTTTCTAGCTTTATTCATGCTTAAAGAAACAACTTCAATATAACACACATTGGAACACTATTATAAGATATCCTTTTGTAATATTTAGTGATCAATATTATGTGTTAAAATATCTGCCGCTATTTTTAGCATCATTATAGGACTTTAAATCATCATTGGATGCTAAGCACCATACCGGTGGTGGATTCATCGTCATAGGCTCAAGGGGGCATATGCCCCCCTCAAATTTTTTATCCTCAAATTTTTATAATATGCACCATCACATTCCCTTATCGCTAATTGTGTTATTGAATTATTATTTTTATCCTACTATGGTATTGCTATTAAAGTATCAAAACATCTAGTTTTAGGTACATCAACATTTCCATAATACTAAAGCTCCATTTAGGCTTTGAAAAGTATTAGGGAAAAGGAGCCTAATGGTCCACTAAAACTTTTCCCAAAAAAAATTATCGTTTCTACAATTAAGAGGTACAAGCCAAGCATAAGTTATTATACTAAAAGCTCTAACCACCAGTTATCATCCTATTAAGTTAATCTAATACAAAACCTATATATATATATATATATATATATATACTCTATATATATATATATATATATATATATATATATATGCTCTCTCTCTATATGTACCAAATGTAAGTATAAAAAAATCAATTTAAAATCATTTGTCATTTGTCGCATACCAATCATTTATCATATCTTCTAAAGTGTTTTGGTAACCTAACGGTAAGAAAACCTAACCAAAAGAAAAACTTAACCTGCTATTTGGATTTATCTATTTAAATATTATTAAAATTTTACATGAATAAATTTAACTATCTTCATTAGGAATGACTTAAAATTTGTTGTTAAAGCTTATTATTAATATTATATTCTTACTAACATTAAAAAAACCATTACATTCTTAGTTAATACAATATTTTTAAATATGTTATGATAATATTATCAAATGTATTGGAATATGATTTTCATGAAATTTCCTATTGAAATTTTATATTTTTATATTACTAAATTATGCCCCCTCTTAAGAAAAATTCTGGCTTCGCCACTATTCTAAACCTACCCACCCACACACAAGCACGTCTACCACCCACCCACCTACACACACACACACACTCAACTCAGCTTTATTACCTTAAGTGTTTAATGTATGAATTTATTTCTCATGTGTTAGAGAAATGGATCGTTGTTAGTTTCGAAGGGCCAGAAGGTCCCTAAGGAGGATGGGATTGAATGTTTCATCTCATTTGCAATACAAAATTCAACAAGCAAAATATCAATTAGATGCCCTTGCTTACAATGTGGGAATATGTTATTCCACACTCCTCAAATTTTTAGAGAACATTTGTTTTTCTATGGATTTGATCGAGTTACTATAATAATTTTAACGGGGAAGAGGTCTAAGTGATGGACCAACTACTACTTATAAGGCGGAAACGTTGTACTAAAAATCAGTTCTTTGATAATGTGGACTGCACAATTGAAATGGTTAAAGCTGCTCATGATGACTTTCAGGCTGATTCAAAATTTTTAAAAAAATTATTGATTGATGCTAAGAAACCTTTATATCCTGGTTGTAGAAAATTTACCAAGCTATCTACATTAGTTAAATTATATAATCTAAAAGCACAGTATGGATGGTCTAATAAAGGCTTTTCAGAACTATTAGGATTTCTTGGTGAAATGTTGCCTCTCAACAATGAGTTGCCACTATCTATTTATGAAGTGAAGAAGACTTTGAATGCAGTGGGAATGGGTTTGAAAAGATACAGCCATGTCCAAATGATTTGCATATATAGGAATGAACTAAAAAATGCATCTTCATGTCCTACACGTGGAGCTTCAAGGTGGAAGGTGAATTCAACAGAACTAGAAAGAGAAAGGGAGTTCCAGCTAAAGTCATGTGGTACATTCCACCCATCCTAAGATTCAAGAGAATGTTTCATTCCTCAAATATTGCAAGAGATCTCACGTGGAATGCACAAGAAAGAGAGTTTGATGGGAAGATGTGTCATCCATCAGATTCCCCATCATGGAAGTTAATTGATCACAGATGGCCTGATTTTGGTAGAGAGCCTAGAAATCTTATACTCACCATTTTAACTGATGGTATAAATCCCCATAGTTCGTTGAGTAGTTGTGAGACCTATAAAGTAAAATAATAGACACAGGTTGCAAACCTAGGAATTTATCTAGATCTCAGATGATGACACAGGACATACCGTTGAGTTCGTCTTGCGAAATCTAAGTACATAGTCGAATTTCGTCGAATTCTGAGAATGTCGGAATTGCATGTATTTCGAGACAAACAGACGAATGAGAGGGTGACACGTGGCATGAAGATGCATGCCATGTGGCATCTAAGGAAAGGAAACTTGGCACTTGGGTGGAAGCCAAGTGTCACACTTCTATCTTGCATGAGAGGATAGTGGTGGGAAAGTGGGCATGAATGACATGTGGAATGCTATGTGTCATGAGGGAGAGAAGGAGAAGAGGTGTTCTAAACCTAGATAGAAATTTATTCTCCACCTAAGCAATTTGTTCGGTGGAAGAGGAGAGAGAAAAAAGGGGAAAAGAAAGAGGAGAAGAAAGAGAGAAAAAGAAAAGAAAAAGAAGAAAGAGAAAAGACAACGAGGAAGAAGGGAGAGAGAACCGGCCCCGGTTCTGAGTTAACAAGCAGAGAGGTTACAACCGGTGAATGGATTTGCACTTCGAGAGGTAGGGGTTCTCTCCTACTATAGTTAGTCTTTGTTTAAGAGCCATGAAATGGCCATGACGTTACTTGAGTAAAGTGAGTTTGGTTTAGATAATTTGATAAAAATTGTTGTTGGTTGGGACCGGTTTACGGGTACGTAGTAGTTTTGAGAACCGAGTTCTGGAATTGATTGACCAATACGCCAGTTTTGAATCTGGTGGGATAGTCTTGGTTGTATGCTACGTATGCGGTTTTTTGAGTTTGGAGATTGAAATCCAGTTTTTGTGTGTTATTGCTTGTTTGAATAACATGCAGATTGTGTGAGAAAATGATGTTAATATATGCATGCTTGTTATATATTAACATGATGCTTGGTGTGAAGCATGTATTATGAGTGTTGCATGTAGTTTCCATCATGCATGTAACATGAGATATATTATCTTAGTGTGACATTATCATTGCATGTGCACTTGGGGTCATCGCGTGAATCGGTGTGAGGTGCATGAGATAAAATGGGTATTCGGAGGGTTGTCTAATGCTTGATGATTCGAAGGGTTGTCAATAAACTATATCGGAGGTTTGTCCAATGAACCTTTCGGAGGGTTGTCCAATAGGGGTTCTCGAGGAGATGGTCAGGTGGTTCGATGCACCGACGGAGGTTGTCTAGTGGTTTACTATTCGGAGGGTTGTCCAAGTGTGTAAAATATTCAGAGGGTTGTCTGATATCAGAGGTTGTTCAAAAACAAAAAGTTTTTGTTTTGAAAATAGTTTTCATACATGGCAAATTGTATGTATGAGAGAGTCAGTAAGGACTAGGCATGACATAGACATTCATATAGAGATATGCATATTTTATATGAATGTTTGTGAATGATTTTATGGATTATGCCATTGCATGTGCATTTAGGTGGGGAGTAGCCCTTGTAGGAGACTTTCTCCTGCGGGCATAGCTCACCACAGTTATTAGGAAAAATATTTTCAGGTACCGGAGGTACACTAAGAGAAGGCACTTCATGAGGTCTTAGTTGAGAGGAAGATCTAAGAGGGCTTATTGTGTTCTTTTGTAAAATTTCTGGGTAGAAAACCCAATTTTTGTTTTAAACTGAACTGTTGTCAAAATTTTGTACTTGTGATGTAAATAAATTGTAATTAAACTCAGATTATATGTTTAATATAATTTGGTAAGGGTTGTGTCTTGCCTTGAGGGGATGTTTGGTTGCGTCTGAACCATAGGAAGTCGCTATATTTCGATCCTATGTATTAGCTTAACTTTAAGACTGATTTTGGTTGGGAAGTAAAGGGAATTTGGCTCTGTTGCCTTCTGGTATATTGTAGCCCCATCAGTAAGCTTGATGTAGGCTTTCGAATCACCCAAATCGGACCTCTACAGCCTAAGTTATGGCCTTTTGCTCATAAGGTCGGGGGATAAGTTTTGCCGAAGCTCTTGGCCCGAAATTGCCCCTGAGCCTCTTTGGGCGGGGGGCGAGCTCTACGGGTGGTGACCTCTTTGGGCGGGGCGGCCTCTTACGCTGAGCTGACCTCTTGGGATGAGCTGACCTCTTTGGGCAAAGCTGACCTTTTCTGGCCAAGCTCAAGTGGGATGAGCTGTATGTGGCCGAGCTCAACAGGGATGAGATGTGAGATAAAGGCGGAGCTCAGACGGGGATGAGGCGTGGCCTGGCCCGAGCTCAGCGGGGGATGAAGCTATGTGAGGAAGTGACCTGTCTTTGGCCGGGCTCTTGGGCGGAAGCTCCGGCGGGGAATGAGCTCGGCAGCGCCAACTTCAGACGACCATAACTTTCTTGTCCAAAGTTTGTTTCACGCGTTCGTAGACTCTATGGAAAGATCTTTGAGTCTAGAATCTATCCGTATATGGCTCAATACAATCTGAGCTCATATTGTGTTCGAAAGTGACGAAAGACAGTAGGTACCTTTCTGTTCTGCATGTCAATCGCTGCTCATGTGAAGCGCCAACTTCGGATGACCATAACTTCCTCGTTCGAAGTCCATTTCAGGTGTTCTTAGACTCTATGGAAAGCTTCTTGAGTCTATAATCTGACCACATTCCTGTTGATGGCATTTGGTGCTCAAATATAGCCGAGCCAACCTCTTCTAGTCGAGCTGACCTCCTTTGGCCAAGCCGACCTCGTCTAGGGAATGAGCTCGCTAACTTCGGACTACTATAACTTCCTCGTCCGAAGTTCGTTTTGCGCGTTCTTGGACTCTTTGGAAATCTCTCTGAGTCTAGAATCTAACCATATGCCTATGGATGGCATTTGGTGCCCACATAGTTTCTGAAAAGTTGATCATTGCACTAAGTGCACTAATTACTTGAGTCTTGAATGGAGAATAACGTATGTGTCATTGCTTGATAATTGAGTGACACGTGAGTATGCGTGAATGAAGCTATTATATAGCTTGTTGTAGGTTACCTGTGGAAAAAAAAAAAAAAAAGACCCCCAGGATTTGGGGAGTCACATCTTGGTATCAGAGCCTAGGTTTATAAAGACCTAGTGTTGAACGCTTGATACTAACAATAACAGTTAGGTATCAAGAAAATTTAGGTACCACCTGATTACCTTAGGCTAAATGGTATGAGTTTTGGAAATCATGCATCCATTGTGCATTACGATGGTATTTACATGATATTATGCTATATATTATGTGAATTATATGCTTGGTGAATAGTATATAGGAAGTATTGAACACTAGGGTGAGAAGTTAACCTTAGGGGTTCGGAGAAAAATAAATTAATTGTTATTTGATATATGTAGATGGCAAGTCAAGGAAGGGGACGAGGGTCATGAGGCACACCTTTTTATTTTTTGATCAGTAGGCCTTTATAGAGGCCATGGGTGTTGCAGCAGCTGCCATTGCATAGGCCGGTGCAGTTGGGGGACAAGGAGGACCGAATAACCTCTAGAGGTTTATGGAACATCATCCTCCAGCATTTAGGGGAGGAAGGGACCCGATGGTGGCGGACCATTGGTTCCAACAGGTTAAGAGAGTGTTGGAGGCTATGGAGATTACCTCCGATGTTACAAAGATTAGGCTAGCTACATTTCAACTAGAGGGTGAGTCCCAGGTATGGTGGGACTGGGTTAAAGCCTTAAGAAATTTGGAGGCAATGACATGGGAGGAGTTCTGAGCTCTTCTGGGCAAGTTTTTTCCCGACACCTTACTAGACATGCAAAAGCAGGGAGTTCCTTGAGTTGAAGCGAGGGGACGATGAAAAGCGGTACTCGGTGCGTGGCTGAGTTTCTGAGTTAGAGCATTTCGAGGGATGATTATGTGGCCTCGAGGGGCGACGGAGTGAAAGTTAGAGGATGGTTTGAGTTGTCCATCTGGGCAGGGTTGTGGGACTTCTCTACTTGAACATGGATTCTATGGTCGGGCTGACTTTGGCCCGTAGAGAGAGAGATAGATGATGCCTAGAGCATCAGACCGGGAGATGTGGTGATAGGAGGAGGTCGACCTTCTTCGAGCTGAGAAAGTAAGGACTTTTGTTCCACAAGGGTTTTTCGGGACGGTACGCGACTTTCGAGGGGCCCAGCCGGTCGGGGCCAAGTGACATGTTATCATTGCCATCGGCCCCGGACATATGAGATGGGATTGCCCACGAGGGAGCAAGGATCGAGGTCATGGGACACCTCGGTCCGATCATCGGTGGGAACACACTCGGACACGGTATGTTCCGCTTCTTACCCTAGTGGGCCGGGGAACGGATATCAGTCCCAAGGTGCAACCGCACGAGCCACCAGGTTGTTGCCGTTTGTTTCGCGGGGAATAGACGGAGGCCCGGAGCATGGAGTCGAGGTCAAGGGCGGGGGACCACGGGTCGGGACCCGGGGACCCGGGGGCGTGTTTACACGGGTTACGCCTAGACGGGCCTGGATCCGTCGGTTATCGGGTATGTTTCTATCTCGCGCTATGGAGCAGAGTATTGTTTGATTCCTAGTGCATCTCCCAATCATTTATTCTTTGCATCTTGTGTGAATATCCTAGGCTTAAAGGTTGAATCCTTGGAAAAGTCGTTGCATGTGAGTTCTCTCCTAGGAATTAAGGTGAGGATTGACCAGATATGTCAGGATTATGAGTTAGAGATCTCTGGGATTCTACTCACGGTGGATCTTTGGGTTATGGACATATCGGACTTTGATGTCATTCTTGGAATGGATTGGTTGACGGCACACCGGGTCATCATTGATTGTGATCGTAGGAGGGTTACTGCCTACACACAGGAAGGTATTTGTATTACATTTCAGGGGGATAAGCATGATGCTTTACCTCGGGCCGTGTATGACTCTAAGTGAAAGCCGCAGGACGGGTTGATGGGTTGGCTAGTAGACCTTACCTTGGAGGGCCGATGTAGGACCCGAGGGGTTTGGAGTCTACTTCGGGTGGTATGTGAGTTTGAGGATGTTTTTCCTGACGAGTTACCGGGATTACCTCCCTAGAGGGATGTAGACTTTGTCATTGAGCTACACCCTGGTACATCGCCCATTTCTATGACTCCACGTAGGATGGTGCTAGTTGAGTTGCAGGAACTCAAGGTCCAAATACAGGGATTATTGGACAAGGGTTTCATTAGACCGAGCACTTCACCTTAGGGAGCTCCGGTTCTGTTTGCTAAGAAAAAGGATAAGACCCTTCAATTGTGCATTGACTACCGACAGTTGAACAAGGTGACGATCAAGAATCGGTATCCTTTACCGAGGATTGATGATTTGTTCGACCGGTGAGAGGCGCGGGGTGTACTCCTAAGATGAATCTCCGCACCGGGTACCATCAGTTGAAAGTTAGGGAGACAGATATCCTAAGGCGGCATTGAGCAGCGGTATGGGCATTTCGAGTTCACAGTGATGCCCTTTGGATTGGCGAATCACGCAGCGGCATTCATGGATCTCATGCGTAGGGTCTTCCACACTTGAATGGGTTTGGCGGTAGTTTTAGAGTGGAAGATATCTTAATCTACTCCGAGGCAGAGAGGAGGATCATGAGGATCACTTCGAGGTGGATTCTCCGGACCACGAGGCCATCCAATTGTATGCCAAATTCGACAAGTGTGAGATTTTGAGAAGCTGCCGAGGTGAGATTTATGGGACACGTCGTGTGTGCGCTTGGTGTGTCGATGTAGACCTTTGAGAGGAGGTGAAATTTGTTGTTATGAGTTGGAAGAGGCCCCGGTCCGGTCTTCGAGATACCTGCCGGTTTCTTGGGATTGGTTGGATATTACAGGAGGTTCATTGAGGATTTCTCCCGGCTAGCAGCACCTATGACTAAGTTGACCCGGAAGGAGGTCAAGTTTGAGTGGAATGACTCGTGTGAGAGGGCATTCCAGGAATTGAAACGGAGGCTTACTTCAGCTCTTATTCTGGTAGTCCCGGAAAGGGGACAGGAGTACTCAATGTACTATGATTAGCTACTGGCCATTGGGAGCGGGGATGTGTTTTGATGGAATCCCGAGAGGGTAGTGGCTTATGGTTCCGATAGTTGAAGAATGTGAGAGCAAAATTACCCTACACATGACATGGAGTTGGCGGCCATCGTCTTTGCCTTGAAGATTTGGCGCCACTATCTATATAGGGAACAGTTCGAGGTATTTTCAGACCACAAAAGTCTGAAGTATAGCTTTACATAGCGGGACCTCAACATGAGGCAACGTAGATGGATGGAATATCTAGAGGATCATGACTTCACTTTGCATTACCATCCGGTAAAGAGCGGCGTGGTGAAGCGATGCACTTGGTCGAGGAAGTCCGCGAGGGGAGTGCGGCTAGTATATGGCTTCCGAGAATGGCAGATGATTGAGACTGTGGGACAGTTCAGGTTACGGTACAATGATCAGGCTCAAGGTGTTATGGGAAGTTTAGTGGCTCATGGCTTCCTGGCCCAACAGGAGTGATTAGTCTCAGGATAAGACGGAGGTGGTGACCATCGGGGATAAGATGCAGTCAGGTATGGGTGTTGAAGGTTGAATTTATCCACACTGATGGTAGTCTTCGGTACAAGGGACGGGTTGTGGTTCCCCAGTTGATAGAGTTGAGAGAGGAGATCCTTAGGGAGTTCCATTGCTCTCGTTTCGCATTGTATTGTAGACTGCTTTTACATTGGATAAAAGAAGCAGGAGAAATTGCATAGGAACAATAGGAAGAAGTTTTCGGTCATTTAAGAACCACCTGATCGTAAAATACATCATCTTTTTCAAGGATAACCCAGAAATCTTGAAGAAACCTCCATCTGAATATAGCTTCATTGAGGATGAAGACAGGAATATCTTTGTTAAAGATAGCCTCTCTAATGCATTTCAGGTTAAACTATTGAAACATGTTACTTCAATTAACATGTTTATAATCATATTCATTAATTGTCTTGGTAAAATGTAAGCATTAATTTTTAGTTATAGATGCCGAAATTTAGGAAAGTTCAGAAAGAGAGAAGGAAGAAACACATATACAATCATCATTTAAGTAAAAAAGGATATGCAGGACTTGGGGAAGATTTAGTAAGTTAATACCTAATAATTTTAAGCTTTACGAGATTTCATACATGTGAATAGAGTTTTTTTATATTTATATATGTTTTCATTATACTAAACATTTTATATAGAACTAACTATGATGTTTGTTATAATTCTCATAGATAGTAACATGCGAAATGATAAATCATTTATGGAAAAAAAGCAAGGGAAAGGAAAGATGGAAACTATGATGAGGTAGTCATACCCGTTGTGGAGAAAGTTGTAGGTTCTTATTTATAACCTATATTTAGTATGTTTAGACAAATACTATTCGTTTATCTATTTGGAACATAACTTTATAACTTTGTATTTTGTTTAAGGATGATCTCTTGAAGGAGTCTCAAGAGAGAGGTCAAAGTTATTATGGGAGTAATGATATACTCACACAGGCATTGGGAACTCCAGAATACAATGGTCCGGTACGTGGTAAAGGGAAACATTACACTCATCGACGAGTTTTTCATAGTGTGGTTTATTGTACAATGCGGGATTTTGTGAAAGCAACTCAAGAGCATTGGCATTTAGCAAGCTTTGAATTGTACCAGCTTTATGCCTGTCGATATGGGTGGTTGTAACTTGAAAACAAACCATATGGCGATACGAGATTTGTTGAGTGCCCACAGCGCGTCATGTTGAAGATCAACCCCAAACGTTACTAAAACCCAACCTCAAATAAGGTATTTTATTTATTTAACTAGCTTAATTTTATTATTTTTACAAAAACACTTGCAAACTAAAATTCTTAAGAGGTGAATTGAGAAGTTTAAAAATGCAATTTTTTTAAGAATTATACATGACAAACTTTCATTGACATGACTTTTTTTTTTTTTTTTTTTTTTTTCCCAATTTTTTTTGCCCACTTAGGTTGTTTAATTTTATAGGTGATAAAATGTCAATTGGCAGTAGATAGGAAGGAAAATGTAGTGGCGGGTGGGACAATTGTACGTGAATGTGGTCCCAACTACCTAGTAGTGGTGGATGCTCCGTATAAATCAAATACAACACTTCCAATTCCCATTCCTGATGAAATTACTACTATTGGAAATGTTGTTTGATATGATGTTTTGTGGCCCACTCATTTAGTCATCCTCAATGCTCATCCTACCCAGGTGTAGTATTTTTTCTATATTTACATATAGTTTTATAAGCATAATATATGTTACAACAAAGCATAATGGGATACTTAACCTTAAATTTTTTTTATAGGAAGTCAAAAAGTTGAAAAAAGAAAGAAATGCAGGTATAGAACTAAAAGGCAAATGTCAAAATCCTCAAGATATCAAGAACTTTGATACTTGGTTGGACTAATGTTGAATGACCAAAAAGTAAAATCAGTAGACATTCCAATTGATGTTTTTGGAGAGGGTTTTTGAACATTTCTCATGAAAAAAAGATATGGATATGATAATCTCAGCACATGAAGTGTCAGTCAATTGTATTATATTCTACATATGGTGAGAGAACTTTTGTCTATATTAATTATCTACCTAATTACATTTTAGTAATATATTAGGTGCATGTAAAATATTAATAATTTGTGAAATCATTTTTGAATTTCAATTAGGCACTTGTATAAGAAGATGGTTGATGCAAAGGTGAGAGAACAATTTGCTTTTGTTAACCCTGCATTGGTTTCTAAAGTTGGAATAGGATAAGAAACGAAGGAAAATAGGTCTAGGGTTATTGCAAATTGAATAATGAATGCAAGTGGTGTTGAGTATATTTTTGTTCCATACAACCCGGAGTGAGTTTTATGACAGTTATAAGTTTACTATATAGTTTTTACTAAATGTCTCACTTTAATTAAAAAAAATTTCAGTTTCCATTGGGTGTTGGTAGCACTAGAGACAAGGACAATGACAGCATACTATCTTGACCCAATGCTACATCAACCATGTGATGATTTGAAGGATATTGTTAACATGTAAGTTTTTAGATTACAATACTTGAATGATTGATGGTACATTACCTAATATTATTGTCATTGTATAGGGCATTAAGAATTCATCCACCAGCAAAGCAAAAAACATCAAAGAGAGAACCTACATGGGTAAAGGTTATGGTTAGTATAAATTACATGACTTTGATTGTGGTTTATAAATTTCAGTTCATAGTTCTAAAGCATTAAGAACATGCATTTTAATTGAAGGACCATAATGTAAGGGTTTTCATTTTCATTTATAGTGTCCAAGGCAGCCAGGTAGTGTGGAATGTGGATATTATGTAATGAGATACATGAAGGACATTATTATTGATTCCAAGCATCTCAAACCAAAGGTTAATTTATGCTTAATAATAATTTTTTCATGATATTCCTATTGTTTACTATATCAATTTAACTAATAAAATGGTGTATGTTACTCGTTATTAGTTTAATGGGAAAAAAATCTTATAGCGAAATGGAGAGAGATAAATGAGAATGCGATCAGATTGGGTCTTCGCTAGTGACTCAATTGATTATAACTTTTGCTTGAAGGTACAATGTAATGAATTGCCATTTGTTTGCATAACTTATGTTGCATTGTTGGTAAATTACTCATCAAAGTTAATGTAATTTATTTGATCTATTTATTTCACCCACTGTTATGCAAAGAAAATGAATAAATATCCACTAGCTATCAAAAAGCCTTTTTGTGGAATGTGGTGAAGGCAAAGTAAAGAAATTGATAGAATATTTTGATGCAATGATAAGGTTGTACAAAATATTGTAAGTTATGACAATACCTTGTAAAACAAATTGGTTGTTCATTAGTACATTTTTGTGATGTATTGATCCCTTTTAGATCAATTTCTTGCTTTTGTTGAATTTATTATCTTATTATAATTGCTTTCTAGATGCAGAAATTTTTGGCAAGTTGAAGAATCACATTATGATAGAATCAGTGATTAGTGTTTTTTGATTGATAGTAAGTGTAAGTGAGATATATATTTTTCATTGAACATCGGACACTTTATGTCTTTTGATTTGCTTTTGATTCCAAATATTTGTTTACATTCATGTTTTTTATTATATTATCTTCTAAGTTTATAGCCTAGTATTTCCTTTATGCTACTATTCATTTGCATATGGAATACTATTAATGCTTTATTTCCAAAACCAGTGATGAGACTTCAACTTGAATTATATTTCACTTTGTTTATGCTTTGATACTCTATCAATTATCAATTTAGAAAGTTATACCCAAATATATGCTTATTTTTCTTCAAATTTGTATTATTTTGAATGACTTGGTTATTTTTCAGATATGAATATATATTCATAATGTTATGTGAACCTTTTTTTTTTTATATATTATTCTCTTTTATTTATAGGTTAGTTTCTATATTGCTAGTTATCATTTTTTATATTACTTTCGTGAAGGTATTATTTTAATTTGAGTTCAATTTTCATTTAAAACCTTGAATGTCACAACACTAGTACTCATCAAAATAGTAAAACAATGTCTTAGTTTAGTTGGTTTAAAAAGTTTTTTGTTTGATTTTCTATATCTAATCATATAAAAAACATGAAGATTTGTTTTTTTTAAATATTTGTTTGCACATGTGTATATTGTGTAAATATTGCAATTGTTTTTCTTTCTAATATGTCGATTATGTAATTGTGTATTTCTATTAAATGATGAATCATAAAAACATCAAACTCCATCTAAGTAATAAATGTAATTATTCATTTAATTGACTTTATTTCCACATTTCAACAGGGACAGAAGGCTTCATGTGATGATTTTGATGGGTTTAGCGCACTCTCCAATAGGAAGATCCTCCGCTACCCAATAATTAAGAACATTTTGTATTCATATAGATAAAATCTATGAAAACTTGTTGGAAATATGTACAAATGTAATTTTGGATCAATGGATATATAGATAGCTTTTGTTTCCTTATCCATGACTTTGATATTGTTTTTTTCTTATCTATATGACTTATATTATGTATAGATTTTGAATAACTATGAGATGTTATATTATGATTTATAACTGATGAAATTAATGCAAATAGGATTTCTAATGTAAACAGGATGATGACACTTATAAAGAGTGCCAAGGTTCAACACAAGAATAAAAAAAAAATCAATGAAGCTCATAAAAGTGTCCTAGTAAAGATATTAGGCTAAGTAAACAATGACGCTTCAAATGAGTGTCAATGTTTTGATTCACAAAAAGATGACGCTTATAACAAGCGTCAATGTATTCAAACATATACAATGACAGTCTATGCCATGACGCTTTAAGGAAGCGTCATTGATAAATTTTTTCCTTATAGTGGAGGAATACCTAAGAGCAACAATGCTAAGGAATTTTAAGTTCTTTGTAGGAAACAAATACCCGGATATCGATAATCTTGAAATTTAGAATTTCATGGATGAATTGATGAATATGAGGTACAATGACATGATAGGGGTTCGTGATTACATCCTGCAAATGGTGCTTCTTTAGACTAAATTGAAAGCACATGACATTCATATTCTCGATAAATTCATTGTTCATCAAGCCCTCAATCCTCTACCATTTTCTTTCAGCCATTAAGACTGCATACAACACCTTGAATCAGACGTCGGGTGTGAATGACCTTATCACTAAGTGTGTGGCTGAGGAAGAAAAGCTGAAAAGAGAAAAGAATGAATCTACTCATTTAGTTGCTCTTGGAAAATCGAATAATCAGAAGAGAGTTGAAAAGGCTAGAAAGCCCAACTTTCACAATCATAAGAAAAGCAAGAATTTCAAGAAGAGTGGGAGTGAGAAGCCAAAGAATGGAAATGGAAATGCCAAGAACATAGACCTTAAGTGCTATAACTGCAACAAAAAGGGTCATAAGAGGGTTGATTGCTTTAAGTTTAAGACTTGGCTAGAGAAGAAAAAGAATGAACATGGTATGTTATCCCCCCATGTCTGTTTTCAATCTAATTTAGTTAATGTTCCTTTAGATTCATGGTGGCTTGACAATGGTGCTACGGTTTATGTTGCTACTTCTTTACAGGGGATAAGAAATTCGAGGAAGCCAAGTAAAAAAAATTCAAAGCTTAAAGTTGGTAGTGACATCGGGATTGATGTTGAACATATTGGAATTGTTGTTTTAGAATTAGATTATGGTTTTCATCTTGTTTTAGACAATGTTTTTTGTGTACCTTCGTTTTGAAGGAATTTAATTTCCTTTTCAGTACTTGACAAAGCTAGATATAGCTTCACTTTTGCAAATAAAAGAGTTCTAGTGATTTATGACTCTAAAGTGATTGGCAATTTTGTTATGTCTGATGGGCTTTATAGATTGTCGTTGTTATCTGCTTGTTCTTACAATGTTGAAAACACTATTGGTAAAAGATATTTTACTAAAGAAAGATCTTCATTATTGTAGCATAAGCGTTTAGGGCACATTTCTAAAGAGCGAGTAGAACGATTAATTGATTATGGGATTCTTCCTCATCTTGATTCTGATGACTTACAAATTTGTGTTGATTGTGTGAAAGGAAAATTGACAAAAACTAAAAAAATGGTGCAACTTGTAGTCAAAATTTGTTGGAGATTGTTCATACATACATTAGTGGACCTTACTCCTCTACCTTGTGTGGAAACAAGTACTTCATTACATTCATTGATGATTTCTCCCGATATGGCTATGTATTTTTTTATCAAAGAAAAGTTAGATGCTCTTGAAATGTTCAAAGTCTTCCGCACTGAAGTTGAGAAACAATTGGGGAAAGTCGTCAAGATTGTAAGATTTGACATAAGTGGTGAGTATTATGGGAAGCATGGTGATGTTGGACAACAAAAGGGACCTTTTGCAAGGTACCTACATGATAATGGTATTTTTACTTAGTATACTATGCCCGGTAGTCTTGAACAAAATGGTGTGGTAGAAAGGCGTAACTGCACTCTTATGGAAATGAAGAGGAGCATAATGAGTAGATCAAATTTTCCAGAATATTTATGGGGTGAAGCCATCAAAACAGCAACCTATATTCTAAACCGTGTTCCTAGTAAGTCAATGCCTAATACACCTTTTGAACTATGGACAAACAGAAAACCTAGTTTGAATCATTTCAAAGTATAGGGGTGTCTAGATGAGGTGAAAATCTATGATCCTTCTTTAAAAAAGACATATTTGAGAACTACTAGATACTACTTCATTAGGTATCCTAGTCACTCAAAAGGATACAGGTTTTACTGTTCGACTCGTGGCACTAGAGTTATTAAGTATCAAGTGGCAAAGTTTTTAGAGTTGGATGTTGTTTAAGGTATACCCTCTCAATCCAATGAAAGTGTGGAACCCATGGATGTTATTTCTTTGCCTTTGCCAGCCTCAAATGTCAATATTGATGTTAGACCTTATGATTCTGGGATTCGATAAGGAGTTGCTACTATAAATCTTCCCACTATTGAAATCACCCCTATTGTAAATGAGATTCCTTCTGTGGAAGTGAGGAGATCACAAAGAACTAGAAGGCCTGCCATTTCTAATGACTATTATGTCTACCTCGAAGATAGAGAGTATGACATTGGAGAAGAAGTAAACCCGACTAGTTATAGTAAAGCTCTCAATAGTGATAAGGCAAATGAATGGTTAATTTCCATGGGAGATGAGATGTAGTCTATGTCAGACAATGATGTTTGGGAACTTGTTGATCCTCCCAAAGGATATAAACCCATTGGATGCAAATGGGTATTCAAGACCAAAAGAGACAACAAAGGGAATGTTGAAAGGTACAAGGCCCGATTGGTTGCTAAAGGGTATACACAGCGAGAGAGCATTGATTTCACAGAGACTTTCTCACCAGTTTCTACCAAAGATTCCCTTAGGCTGATTATGGCATTGGTAGCTCATTTTGACTTAGAGCTTCATCAAATGGATTTCAAGACAGCTTTTCTCAGTGGTGATCGAAGTAAGAAGGTCTATATGTTACAACCTGAAGGTTTTAAGAAAATGGGAAAAAGAACATGGTATGCAGATTCAAAAGGTCAATTTATGGTCTTAAGCAAGCTTCTCGTCAGTGGTCCTTGAAATTTGACAAAATTGTGACATCTTTTGGTTTTATAGAGAACAAGTTTGATCAATGCGTTTACATGAAAGTCAGTGGGAGCAAGTTCATTTTATGGTTCTCTATGTTGATGACATTCTGTAATACCCCAAATTATAAGATAAGTTAGGATTGCAATTAAAAGGAAAAGAAAGGACCAATAGCAAAACCCAAAAAGTAATACAAAATTGTATAAGGCCAAACATGGCCTTACTAATGAAAGGCAAAATATCTCATTAATAGCTTTGGGATAAGGCAAACCAGAAGAGAAGAGAAGAGAAGAGAAGATAAAGAGAAGAAGAAGGAAGAAAGGAAGAAGAGAATGAGAAGAGAAGTTCAAGAAAAAGCCAAGGTATTGAATCTACATAAGTTTGGAACATCTCCTTGGTATGTAATTACCATAAATCTCTTTTTGTCTAAGTTGTGTAGGAAAAATCCTACTAGAAATGTTGTTCATTGGTATGAGATGGGTGTTATGGTTTATTTTGAGTTTTGGGTTGAGCTGGTTTTGGTTTGGAATGAAATTCCGATGAAAATGGCTCAAAACTGGCCATTTCTGTTATGTTCGACACCCCTACTGTAACACCCCAAATTATACCCTAACAGTTTTATAACATGTTTTGGGTATAATAAACGTAAAGGTATATTTATTCGGAATAAAATAAAGATAAAAACAAAAGTAGGAATATGCAGTTAAATTACAAATAATAAAGATTTGAGGCTATTGTAAAAATATTATAAATTGATTTGCAAATATTATAAAGTTGGAGGACCAAGTAAAATAAAAGGGGATAAGATCAAAATAAGGATAAAAGACCAAAAGAAATATCTTATTTTGGTCTTGGAGAAAAGGAGAGCAAATACGAAGAAAAGAAGAAGAAGAAGAAGAAGAAGATTACAGGTATGGAATTTGAGTATGGGTACGGATACATGTCTTGGGTTGTATGGAACTGTGAATATTTGTATGAATATACATGTCTTGGGTTTGGAAACTCCCAATCTCATTCTTGTTAAGTTAGAAGTTGAGGAAAGCTCTAAGGATCCTAGATATGTGCTAGGAAGGGTCTAGTTGCAAGTTGAACCAAGAAAATTCCCTTTTTTTGATCATAGGCAGTAGCCGGACCTTAGAACGAGTTTTTGGGTCAGAAATAAAGGGAATATGGAAGTAAGTCCTTCCAATAAATTGTAGCCACATTAATTAACTTGATGTTAGCCTTTTGAATTTCTCGATTTGGACCTCTGTAGACTAAGTTATAGTCCTTTTACTGAGGTCAGCCCAGCTAAATCTGGTAGGGGTCAGTTCTGCCAATTCGGGTCAACTAGCCGGACCTTAGAACGAGTTTTTGAACCAGAAATAAAGAGAATTTGGAAGTAAATCCTTCTTGGAAATTGCTTGGCCACATCCCAATGAACTTGATGTTAGGCTTTTGAATTTCTTAGTCGGACTCGGTAGACCAAGTTATGGTCTTTTTACTCTGAGCAGTCCAAATGGAGTGCGAAGTCGGCCATGAGGTCTGTCTTTTGTGGGGTCGTCGGGTCACGAAGAATTAGATCTGTAGAAGTCGTCGAGGGCACTGTGAGGTCGTCCAGGTCCTGAAGGGTCGTCCTGTAAGAGATCGTCAGGTCACGTAAGAGGTCGTCGGGACCTGTAGGGGGTCGTCGGATCCTGGCCCAGGGTCGTCGGATCTGAAGAGGCTCGGCTCGTCAAGGCGGTGCATACCTGTAACTTGGAAGGAATCATATCTCCCTTAGTTTGAACTCCGATTTGGGGTATTCTTTGGACTCTATGGAAGCCCATTGAGTCAGAATCCATCCATATGCCTGAGGGTATTAGATGTCAGACCAAGGTGTCGGGCCGAGCTCGTCACTTCAGTGCGACTCGTCAGTCAGTCAACTCGTCAAGACTGATTGCTTGACCTCCAACCGGAGAGGTCATATCTCCTCCGTCCGAACTCCGATTTGGGTGTTCTTGGACTCTATGGAAAGCCCATTGAGTCAAGAATCCATCCATATTCTTGAAGAAGATATTAGATGTCAGACCGAGGTGTTAGACTGAGCTCGTCACTTCAGTGCAGCTCGTCAGTCCAGGTCAGCTCGTCAGGCGTGCGCGTGACCTCCAACCGGAGAGGTCATATCTCCTTATTCGAGACTCCGATTTGGTGTTCTTGGACTCTATGGAAAGCCCATTGAGTCAAGAATCATCCATATGCCTGAAGAAGATATTAGATGTCAGACCGGTGTTAGATTGAGCTCATCACTTCGAGTGCAGCTCGTCGGTTCAAGGTCAGCTCGTTAAGGCCCGACTGGGCACTGACCTCCAACTTAGAAGGTCATATCTCCTTCGTCCCGAACTCCGATTTGGGTGTTCTTGGACTCTATGGAAGCCGTGAGGTCAAGAATCCATCCATATGCCTGAAGAGATATTAGATGTCAGACCGAGGTGTTAAGCCAGGCTCGTCACTTCAGTGCAGCTCGTCCAGTCGAGTCGGCTCGTCAAGGTATTGCGCACTTGACCTCCAGCGGAAGGGTATATCTCCTTAAGTGAACTCCGATTTGGGTGTTCTTGGACTCTATGGAAAGCCCATTGAGTCAAGAATCCATACACTTATGCCTGAGAAGAAGATATTAGATGTCAGACCAGGTGTTGGGCCCCAGGCTCGTCACTTCCAGTGCACGTCGGTTCAGGTCAGCTCCTCCGTCAAGGCCGACTGCGCATGACTCAGCTTTGAAGGTCGTATCTCCATGGTAGAACTCCAGGATTTGGGTGTTCTTGGACTCTATGGAAAGCCATTGAGTCAAGAATCCATCCATATGCCTGAAAGAAGATATTAGATGTCAGACCGGTGTTAGACTGAGGCTCGTCACTTCAGTGCAGCTCGTCGGTTCGAATTCGACTCGTCAAGGCGACTACGCGCGACCTCAACTTGGAAGGTCATATCTCCCTTCGTTGAACTCCGATTTGGGTGTTCTTGGACTCTATGAAGCCCATTGAGTCAGAATTCATCCAATAGACATATTGATAAGATTGGAACTCATATTAGTTCAGAAACACACGGAAGAAAACAGTAAGGCAGTACAGGAAACCATAGTTATTTGTATTATGAGCCTTTATTATGAATTCATAAATAGCTCATAAGTATTTAGTGTAAGCATAGTTATTTATGCATATAATGAAGTATGAAAAATGTAAAGATATGAATAACTGATTGTATATATATCTCATATGATTACCGAATGACAATAATTATTCGGGAATATGAGATATATCTTGAGCTATAAATACATATTGATTATGCACTTAGAACACTGCTTAGAACCTGGTAGAGGGATAGATGGGCATGCCTATTAGGAAAAATAAGTCTCGCAGCATATGTTTCTTATATTCGCCTGCTGTCGATGAGATAGATCCCGTTTAGATCACGGTGGCCCAAAAGGGTCACCACAGCGCCTCCGGGCCCTCATGGATAGTCACTGTTTCGAACAGTGATGATACCTTCGTATATTATATTAAGGCGTCCTGCCCTCATGGACCACTGCTTACAAAGGAATATAGCGCCTTCGGCCCTCATGGATTATAGTTTCTCGTGATTCACTTCTAAGGTTTATGCGCATATGAAACATAAAAGAAATTAACTTGGTGAATGCAAATAAAATGTATATCACATGACATGATACGGTAAACATAAGACTGCTTAAGGGATTTACTGTGATACGCTACAAAGACAAGCAGAAAGATAAGTCGACATGAAAAGTATATGGAAGATGATAAGAATGAACCGACATTAAAAGTATATATATATATATGAGAAATGACAAGAATCAGACATGCTATATGTGTTATATGCATTTGTATAGAAATGTGATGACCCTTAATGTGAGGTCATTCATGTGTATTAATCTCCACTAAGCGTAGAAAGCTTAGCACGTGTTCAATCCGTAGGTACGTAAGAGGAACCGTGAGGACAGGACAATCCACATCAACAGTCAAAGGCCACACATCACTGTAAAGTGCCCACCGAAGACCTTAGGTCTATTTTGTATATGAAATTTTGTAAACTGTCGTAACATTGTAAATGTTGAACATTTCCCATATTTGAGCTTGTATATATTTTGTAATCACAAGGCTGCACGTAATACAAGCACCGTTCTAACATTATATTGATTACGCAGTTTGCAAAGGTTATAAGTATGATAAAAAAAGAGTGACCTCACTCGACATCCTATGCCGAGTCAGCAGCTTTAGTGGTATCAGAGCATCCCGATTTGGTTCGACCCGCCACCGCCTGGACGAGAAAGGGTGTCACGCTTAGTGGCATCGTGAGCTCAGGCTTAGGCGTTTCTGGAAAAGCCTAAGTTTAGGTGGCTCGAATAGAGTATATAAAATAGAAAAGCCTGTGTTTAGTAATGTAAAATTCGATGTGGATGTCCTTGTGTTTTATATAGATGGATCATTCCGAAGAAGTCACAGAGTGTCAACCCAATGGAACAAGGGTTACGCTTCAACCTTCGAAAGTAATGTACCCACGAACCCACCTGCCTCACAGAATATCGCAAGACATGGCTTCAAGCCGATAGATCGATCTCTCCTAAAGCCCAATGCACATAGTAAGAAGACATGGAGCGCAGGAATTCCAAGTGGGTCGAAAGTATGGAAGAGTCGAGAAAGCCGACTCAAGTTAGAAAAGTTGCATTGCAGTATTAAGAGGTTGATTGTCCTCCCGATCAGAGAGCATCATGTGCAGTCTCACTATTACAGGGTGAGGCATACGATTGGTGGAAACTAGTACTCAAAAGTCCAAGGATTCCAAGTCCCCTGACATGGGAATTCTTTGTCCAAGAATTCAGACAGTATGTTACCGAGATGCATGTGGGATTCCCATGAAAAATGCCTTAATAAATGCAGCTATTTATCATTTAAGAGAAAAAGAATTAATATCTAGTAAATATGCACCTGAATCGTCCTCACCGAGGCATTTCTTGTAGGCAATTTGAGGATGGACTCCGCATGATTCCATCAAGAGGTATTTGGCACCTATGACTTCTCCAAACAAAGGATTTTTATCACCGTCCGTTTGTAATGAAAGTAGAGAGACTAGAACGAGCAATAAAGAAAGATTTCAAAAGAAGAAGTTTTCAGAGGAGCCTTGGCCCTCTTCGTGAAAAAGAGCTACAGAGAATTCTGTACCAATCGCACATAGTTCCGTCTCGAGGGTAGAAGGCAAAGGTCCAATGTAACATGTAGTACAGGTAGAGGTGCTTTAGTTGGACAGGAGAAATTTCTCGACGCCCTATCACAAAAAAAGGCATTTGGGAGTTCAGGATAGCCGATGTGGAGGGTGTTTTCTTGTGGTGGAAGCTCTCGAGCATTTGAGCACGTTGTCCCGAGTTGGGGGATAATAGAAGCCAACAAGGAAGTGGCAGAGGAAGATCTACGCACCACTTCCGCCGTGATCGTGGTGAAATGCAGGGCCCATCTCAAAGAGGCTAGAGGACGAGGAGGCATAAGCAGGTTCGAAACAAAAAGATCGCCCTATGCCTACAAAGACATTCAAAGACGCAGCATAAGCAAGCAGAAGGCTCGTGAGGATCGAATGCCTCTGCCATAATGTGTATATTTCTTTATATGATATAGAGATGTATGCATTGATCGATCCCGATCTACTCATTCATATGTGTGCATGAGCATGTATTCGACAAAGTACCAAAGAAAGGAGAAATTAAAGATATGACATGCATAACTAGTCCGGTCAGCACAACGTTACGGTGAATAGCATATACGAAATTGCCCCATCGCTATACAAACGTAGAGTTTCTCACGATGGAGAATCCTACCATTCCGAGTTTGACTGATTCAGGAATGGATCAGCCGCCTACAATCGGCGCCATCGGATCGTGACAAAGACGGTAGTGTTGAAATGCTCAGACCAAGCAGGGTAATAAATCTGAGGCATTGGATCAGTGTAATGTCTAATGTCATCTCCACTATCGTAGTGCAGGAGAATTATGAGAAGGATGTGAGACATTCTTATTTGATACTTGACTCGAGAGAATTCAGTGATGTGAAAGATCCCGTAGTAAGGAATTTCGGATGTATTCCACGAAGGATTGCAATTATTCCACATGAGAGAGGAGTGGACTTAGCCATAGAAATTGTACGAGAGCAGTCCGCATGTGAGGGCATCGTGCAGGGATGGCTCAGCCGGAGGCTGAAGGATAAAAGTCAGTGCGAGAACTTTTAGATAAAGTTTATCAGGCCCGGTGTGTCACGGGGTGCTGTTTTATTGTGAAAGAAAGATGGCACTGCGGTTATTGCATCGATTATCGGCTGATTAATAAAGGTGGCTTCGGTGAAAAGCAAGTACTTGATTCGCAGAAATTGAAGATCTTGCAATCTCCGGTTAGAAAGGAAGCGGGTGTCTTTTGAAGATAGACCTGCGATCGAGGGTATTATCAGTTGAGAGTAAATGGAAGGGAGATGTGCCGAAGACTGCATTTAGAGCAGATATGGTCATTATGAGTTTGAGTCGAAGTACCATTTGGGTTGACTAATGCAGCGGCATTCATGGATTTGATGAATGGGTTTAGACCACATGTGGATCAATTGTTGTGGTTTTTATTGGTGACATCTAGTGTATTCTAAGGATGCACGGGAACATGTTCTTACTGAGAATAGTCTTAGAGACATTAAGAGAGAGAAAAAGAAGTTATATCTTTAGCTCGACAAATGTGATTTTGGCTAAAGGAAGTCATTCTAGGCCATATTGTGTCTGGCGAGGGTATAAGAGTTGATCTGCTAAGATTGAAGCGGTTGTGGGTGGAAATCACCTCGAAAATGTAAGCGAGGTGAGAAGTTTCTTGGAGAAGCAAGCCAGGTTATTATAGAAGATTTGTGAGAGGCTTTTCGGTCACTGCTTCTCAGCTCACCCAGTTACTGGAAAGGAATAAAGTTTGGTGGACGGACAGATGTCGAGAATAGTTTTGAAACGATTGAAAAGGGATCTTTGGTTGAAGCACAGTATTAACCTGACCTATAGGAAAAGAGTATACCTTGTATAGTGATGCTTCATGCATTGGTTTAGGATGCGTATTAATGCGAGATGGGAAAGTAGTGGCTTATCGTCAGACAGGTTAGGCACGTGATCAAAATTATCCACTCATGACCTAGAGTTAGGCTGGTAGTGTTTGCTTTAAAAATATGGCGACACTGCTTATACGGGGAAAAGTGTAAATTTACCGTCCATAAGAGTCTCGAGTACTTGCTAACTGAGAAAGAGTTAAATTTGAGACCAATGGAAGTAGTTAGAGTTATTAAAGTTATGGCGCATCATAGATTACCATCGAAAGTGATATAGTAGTGGAGTGCTTTAATGCAGGAAGGCAGGTGGGCAGCAATGTCAACTACGGTGCGAGTGATTGGAATTGGGTGATGATGGAGCTATGTTAGCTCGATTAGAAGCGCGACTTAGTTTTAAAGCAAATGATTATAGATGCGCAGAAAAATGATGAAGAGTTACAGAAAAATTTACAGATGGTTAGAGATGGTATGAAAATAGAGTTTTAGAAAGAAAAATTTGGAAGTTTGTATTTCAGAATAGATTATGTGTGCAGGATGATAAGAGCTAAAAGAAAAAGTTGCTATTTGAGGCTCATAATGCGGTGTTACCATGCATCCCAGGGAGAATAAGATGTACCGAGGACTTGGCTTGAGTTTTGTGGTGGGAAAGGAATGAAAGAGATGTGGCGAATATGTGTCTAAGTGTTTGGCATTATTGACAAGTCAGTGAACACAGTGCCAGCAGGTTTGTTAAATCCACTGAATTCCTGTGCGTGGGGATAACATCCATGGATTTTGTGTGGGTTTCCCCTCACTAGTAAAAAACATGGCTTCTGTTTGGGTGATTGTAGATAGGCTCTAAAGTCGGCCCATTTATACAGTCGAGGATTGGCCCGATACATGGATCGGCCAGGCCCGAGTTATATGTGGATGAGATTGTGCGATTGCATGGTGTGCCGTTGTCTATTGTGTCGGATAGAGATCCAGGGATTTACGTCGAGGATACGGAAGGAATTCTGATCGGCTTTAGGCCTTAGTGAATTTTAATCTGTGTGCATCCCTGCATGAAAACGGATGGACCGGTCAGAGAGATTGATTCGGTACTCGAAGATATAAACCGAGGTTGTGTTATGGAATTTCGGGAAGTTGGGATATGTATATTCCATTGATAGAGATTTGCCTATAGCAGTAGTTTTTCAATCAAGCATTGGTATGGCACCATGGCTTTGTATGGCGAAATGTGAACTCACATTGATAGTGGACAGGGGTGAATGAGCATAAAGGCGAGTAGGTCCGGACATAGTAAAGATCTGAAGAGAAAGTCTGAGTTATTCGGCGAGGAGGTTAAAGAGCGGCTAGTGATCGACAAAGTCGGTAATGCTAGCTTTAAAAGAGGAAGATATTAGATATAAAGTGGGGAGATGAGGTCTTCTCAAGTATCACCATGGAAAAATTCTTAGGTTTGGTCAGAAAGGCAAGCTGAGTCCAAGGTTCATAGGGTCATATGAGATTTTGGAACGTATTGGCCCTGTGGCTTATCGATTGGCACTCCCTACAGAGTTGGCCAAATTACACGATGTGTTTCATGTGTCGATGCTTTGGAGATACCGCTCTGATGAGTCGCACATACTACCGGTCTGAGAAATCTGGTCTGAGAATATTTGTCATATGATGAGGCAGACCATTACGGCTCGAGAGGGTGAAAGCAGTTGGAACAAACAAGTACCATTAGTGAAGTTCTGCGGCAACACCATGGTAGAGAAGTACTTGGGGTAGGAAGCAGTATGAGAGCACGGGTATCCGTGACTCTTGGTCAGTGGAATTCGGGGGTGAGAATTCTTTTTAAGGGGAGAGTTGTAACACCCCAAATTATACCTAACGAGTTTATAACATGTTTTGGTATAACAATAGTATATTTATTCGGAATAAAATAAAGATAAAAACAAAAGTAGGAATATGCATAAGTTAAATGAATAATAAAGAAGATTTGAGGCTATTGTAAAAATATTATAAATTGATTTGCAAAATATTATAAGAGTTGGAGGAATGAGTAAAATAAAAGGGGATAAGATCGAATAAGGATAAGGCCAAAAAGAAATATCTTATTTGGTCTTGGAGAAAAGAGAGGAAACAAATACGAAGAAAGAAGAAGAAAGAAGAGAAGAAGAAGATTACGGGTATAGATTTGAGTATGGAGTACGGATAAATGTCTTGGGTTGTATGGGCTGTGAATATTTGTATGAATATACATGTCTTGGGTTTGGAAGCTCCCCCAATCTCATTTCTTGTTAGGATTAGTTAGGGAAAGAGCTCTAAGGATCCTAGATATGTGCTTTAGGAAGAGATTCAGTTGCAAGTTGAACCTTGAGAAAATTCACCAATTTTGATCATATCCCGATGCAGTGGGACCTTAGAGCGAGTTTTTAGGTCAGAAGTAAAAGGTATGGAAGTAAAGTCCTCTAATAAATTGTAGCCACATTAATTAACTTGATGTTAGCCTTTTGAATTTCTCGATTTTGGACCTCTGTAGACTAAGTTTATAGTCCTTTGCTGAGAGTCGGCCAGTAAATACGGTAGGGGTCAGTTACGCAATTCGGTCAACCGGACCTTAGAACGAGTTTTTGGACCAGAAATAAAGAGGGTGATAAGTCCTTCTTAGCAGAATTACAGCCATCGATGAAATTGATGTTAGCCTTTGAATTTCTTAATTCGGACTCCGTGGAGCAGGTGCATGGTCTTTTACTCAAACAGTCAAATGGTGCAGTCAGCCATAGAGGTCGTCTGTAAGGGTGTGAGGCCTTGTAAGGAGTCATCGAGTCACTGAAGAGGTCGTCTGTAGAGGTCGTCGAGGAACCTTTGTAAAGTCGTCAGTCTGAAGAGGTCGTCTGTAAATTACGTCGAGGTCTGTAGAGGTCGTCAGGGACTGTAGGGGGTCGTCGAGATCTGTAGAGGTCGTCCAGAGATCTTTGAAGAGCTCGACTCGTCCAAGGCCCGGCTATGACTCCAGCCGGAAGATCGTATCTCGCCGTTTGAACTTTCAGATTTGGGTGTTCTTCAGGATATATGGAAAGCCCATTGAGTCAAGAATCCCATCCATATGCCCTGAGGAGAGATTATTAGATGTCAGATCCAAAGGTGTCAGACCGGCTCGTCACTTCAATTACCTTTCGTCGATCCAAGGTCAGCTCATCCAGGCCCGATGCATGACCTCAACCCCCGGAAGGTCATATCTGCCCCGTCACGAACTCGATTTGGGTGTTCTTGGACTCTATGGAAAGCCCATTGAGTCAAGGAAATCCATCCATATGCCTGAAGAAGATATTAGATGTCAGACCGAGGTGTTGGAGCTGAGCTCGTCACTTCAGTGCAGCTCGTCAGTTCAGGTCAGCTCGTCAAGACTAATTGCGCATGACCTCAACTTGAGAAGGTCACTTGTCTCCGCCGTCACGAGCTTTCCGATTTGGGTGTTCTTGGACTCTATGGAAAGCCCATTGAGTCAAAATCCATCCCATATCTTACTGAGGAAGATAATAGATGTCAGACCGAGGTGTTAGACTGAGCTCGTCACTTCAGTGCAGCTCGTCAGTTCAGGTCAGCTCGTCAAGACTGACTGCGCATGACCTCCAACTTCGGAAGGTCATATCTCCTTCGTCTGAACTCCGATTTGGGTGTTCTTGGACTCTATGGAAAGCCCATTGAGTCAAGAATTCATCAATAGACATCTTGATAAGATTGGAACTCATATTAGTTCCAGAAAACACGGAAAACAGTAGGCAGTACAGGTAACCATAGTTATTTGTATTATGAGCGCCTAATATGAATTCATAAATAGCTCATAAGTATACGGTGTAAGCATAGTTATTTATGCATATAATGAAGTATGAAAAATGTAAAGATATATGAATAAGCGATTGTATATATATCTCATATGATTCTGGGAATGACAATAATTGTTCGGAATATGAGATATATCTTGGGCTATAAAATACGTATTGATTGTGCAACAGAGCGCGGTAGAGGGATAGATGGGCATGCCTATTAGGAAAAATAAGTTTGCGACATACAAGTTCTTATATTAGGCCCAGTTGGTCGATGAGATAGATCGTTTGGATCGCAGTGGCCGAGATCACCTGGCATCTCAGAGGCCCTCATGGATAGTCAACGTCTCGAGCGGTGATGATACCTTCCCGGGTATATTATATTCTGTGTGCCTCAGAGACCTCATGGACCTTGTTCATCACAGTGAATATAAGCACATATGGGCCCTCATGGATTGCAAGTTTCCTGGCATCCACTTCTAAGGTTTATGCGGACATGAAACATAAAAGAAATTCTGGGTATATCTGAAAATGTAGAATACATGACATGATATAGAAATATAGCAACTATGTGATGTGATATCACAGATTCTAAAGAATAAGAAGTAAAGTCACTAGTTGACATGAAAGAGTATATGAAGATATAAGAAATGGCGATTATGAAAAGTATATATATATATAGAAAATGTGAGAATGTGCACATCTTATGTGTTATATGCATTTGTATAGAAATGTGATGACCCTTAATAGAGGTCATTCATGTGTAATGTAATTCAGCTAGCATAAAGCTTGCACGGGTGTTCAATCAGGTGTGAGTGCAGAAGAGGAAACCGAGGACGGAGGCTGATCCACATCGGCCGGTCGAAGGCCACACGTATTGGTGCCTTTGGAAGACCTTTAGATTACATTTGTATATGATTTTGTAAACCAGTAAATATTGTAAGTATTGAGACATTTACCATATTGGAGCTTATATATATATTTTGTAATCATACTTACATATAATGTAAGCCTAAGTTAATTGTTTAACATTATATGATTATGCAAGTGTAAAGGTTATAAGTATGATAAAAAGTGACCCTACATGACATCATCTTAGGAGTTGGGGCGTCACGGTTTAAGTGGTATCGAGCATCCGGTTGGTTCGGACCTTGATCGGTCGGATCGGAGAAAGGGTGTGCATACACACAGGCATGGGAGTCCGCTGGGCGGGGCTCCTTGGCTGGAGTAGACCCGAAGACAAGGTTTTTCATTTTGGTGCGCCGGGCGTGCGATGCTATGCTAGAGCGAACCCTCTCTACCTAGGCGTACCTACTAGTTCTGTTTTAGTTCCTCTCTTCCGTTAAGTCTAACGATCGTCCATTGTATTAATGAGGATCCTAATAAGTGAATGAAAAGGTTCGTACAAGTATAAAAATTTATTTGAAAAATATTTTGTACCTCACCGTCGAGGCGAAGCGAATCTGGTCGTTGGGCAAACATTGTTCTTTGCTCTCATTTGTTAATGTGTTTAAATGTATTGTTATTTATGAAAAGATAAATGTGTAATGAAGGCATATAGAAAAATGTATAAATGTCTAAATAATACAAGAATAAAGATGCATGCGGAAATGATAAGAAAATATCGCATATGATTACCGGATAACAACAGTTATTCGAGGATATGGGATATATGGGATATATATTGCAAATGAAATAAAAGAAACAGATTCCCTGCTTAGAACCTAGTAGAGGGATAGATGGACGTGCCTATTAGGGAAACAAGTCTGCAGCATTACTAATCAGTTGGCCTCATTTGGGTCATTACAACGCCTTCGGGCCCTTATAGATGGTCATTGTCTCGTCTCACCCGATGACTAACAAGCGCAATGGGCCCTTATAGATGGTCATTGTCTCGTATAATGATAACAGCCCCCTTGAACCACTATAGATAGTCATTGTCTCTCATACAATGATAATAGCACCTTAGTCCTTATAGTTCATTGTCACCATCCTGATGATTACTAGCACCTTGGGTCCTTATGGTTCCCATATCCACTTAAGGTATTGCAAGCATGAAACATAAAATAAATGCATGAAATATCTAAATGACATGATATGATATGAAGCATAACATTACTATGTGATGTCATTATCTGATGTTGTCTAAGAAATAATCTCTAAATGAAAGATGATATGGAATGAAACATGCTAAGACGAATAAGCATGATATATGTAGAAGCATATCTATAAATGATATGTTAAAAACATGAATAAGCATGTGTATATGTAAATGAATGTTCAAGTTATATGTATTTGTCTAAAGTGTGATGACCCTTATTAGAGGTCGTCCACGAGTACTATTTCCCACTAAGCTATAAGCTTAGCACAGGTGTTTCATCCGTGTAGGTACAGGAGAAGCAGGAACAAGAAGTCCAGACATTCCACATCAGCAACCAATTGACACCTTTACTAGGTGCCTTGAAGACCTTTTGAATTACATTTTTGTATATGTTTTGCTTTTGTAAGCAATGTACAAATTTTTATATGTTGAACACTCCCATTTATGGAGTTTTGAATATATTTTGTAATCCACTGCTACATAATATATTTCAAGTTAAATGTTTAATAGTACATGAATGAACAAGTTAATGGTATGGTAAAAAGTAAAAGGTAGTTACAAGTTAGGGGTATCGAGCACCTCGTGTTGGGGGCATCACAAGTTAGATGGGAATAGAGGCGTGACACATTCTACTTGCTAGTAGTGATGTGAATCTCCTAAATGATACCAAACGTCTTTTGTCTGCTAATTTTGACATGAAGGATCTTAGAGAAGCATCTTTTGTGTTGTGAATTGAGATTTATCATGATATATCTCGAAACCTCCTTAGGCTATCTCAAAGAGTCTATATTGATCGTGTGCTTATTAGATTCAATATGCAGATGTGAAAAATTTGGTGATGTACCTGAAGGGGAGATAAACTCGGAATGAGCGATTAATACAAGAATGATTTGGTAAAGGATGCCATGAAAACTATTCCTTATGCTAGTGTCATTGGTAAACCCAATATATGCCTGAAGTAATACGAGACTGATATTGCCTTCATTGTTAATGTTCTTGGTAGATATTTATCGAACCCTTGGCATGATCATTGGGTTGTTGCAAAGAAAGTCATGAGATATCTACAAAGAACGAAGGATTTTATGTTTGTGTATAGGAGGGTAGATAATCTTGAGGTAGTTGGATACTTAGATTTTGATTTTGGCGGTTGTTATGATGATCGCAAATCTACATCAGGATACATTTTTATGTTAGCTGGTGGAGCCATTTCATGGAAAAGTGTCAAACAAAGCCTAATTACATCCTCGACTATGTATGTTGAGTTTGTAGCTTGTTATGGTGCTTCATCTCAAGCTGTTTGGCTAAGAAATCTAATTTTAGAGCTACAAGTTGTTGATTCCATCTCTCGACCTATTGTAATTTATTCTGACAATAATGCAGTTGTGTTCTACACTAAGAACAATAAGATCAATACCGGTTCCAAGCACATGAAAATCAAGTGCCTTACAGTCAAGGACTTAGTGAAGAAGAGGGATATTGTGATTGAACAGATAAAACTAAGTCCATGCTAGCTGATCCTCTAACCAAAGGTTTAAAGCCCATAGCTTTCACGAAACATGTTGTGAATATAGGTGTCATTGAGTCTTTTGATTCTTTGGTTTAGTGGGACCTTTTGTGATTTCCCTTATTTGAATTATTATTTTGTGTAAACATTGATCATTATTGTTATGCGACTTGAAAAATAAAAATCTTTTATGATGATGATCATTATTGACTATTATATTATAGCATGTCGTAATTGAATTACATACAACATGGTATCTTAAGATATTGAACCTTATGAATTACAGTTGTATACTATTGGATGTCACAAATAGCACTATTTTGAGATCTCGCACGCATTATTTGACAGCATATGACTTGTTAAGGTCAAACAATTTCATATTGTTTAGAAATTGCAGCAATTTCATTTTGTTGAAAAATTGCAATTACAATTTCAATTTGTTGGGAAATTGTAATGAGGACTGATAAGAAACAATGCATATAGATGCTGATCACATGTTGACATTGATTTCTTACTACATTACTGGGTTTACGATCCATGTCAATGTGGTTATAAGTATTCATGAATATGAGGGGCATTATGTTTTGTTGGGAATTAACATAGACCATCATAGTCAATATTAAGACCATGTTGAACAGATAAGTTTATCAAGATCTTTGCTTCTGAACTATCATTTTCTTTAAACGTGGCCATCTGAAACAAGTACATGTAATTAACCCAAGAGTCTTATTTTCAAAATGACTTTAATAAATCCTTAAAAAATAAATAAATGTTGCCCAAGTGGGAGAATGTTGGAAAAATTTTCATATGGGCTAACATTAATTGAATAATTTGTTTTTGCAAAAACGGGTCAATGGATATTCTATCATATAAAGAGCCCAATTAACTAGTGATCAATTTTGGATTGGGCTTTGTATCTTTTTGGTAGAAACCCAATTGAGTGGAAAGTGTAGGCTATGGATCTCATTGAAGCCTACTATGGGAGGGCCCATTGAGAAACCAATATTGAGTATAAAAGCTAGATCTTCTCTTTAGTCGAGCACAGGTTTTCCATTGATCACCATAGTATTGTCTATATCATAGAGAGGAAGACTTAGTTTGTAATCCGCTGCAATAATCAATTATTTGTGATGGCTCAAATAGGTATGTTATTATGTTATTCATTGTAATTTTCTATAATTGCCAGTATCCTTCATTCATGTAAATGATAAATTATACTACACCAGGCTCAACACCTGGCACTCCTACATCAGGCATCTTCGCAAGAGGACTAGTTCACCATACTCCTCAAGTCACCTCAATCATGTCATACATTGAGCTCGAGGATTGAAGATCAACTAGCCCATTACCCGACCAAATCAAACAAAGCTGTGAAGACCCAGTCATCGCTGATGATACAGACTTAGTTAAATATGGACATGGGATGACACATGGACTACCACGAACTCCAATTCCACACCTCCTCACAACTGTTATCACTATGGTGGATCGTTCACCATACTCCTCAAGTCACCTCAATCATGTCATACATTGAGCTCGAGGATTGAAGATCAACTAGCCCATTACCCGACCAAATCAAACAAAATGCCAGACCAGTCATCGCGGTAATCTGAACTTAGTTAAATATGGACATGGGATGACACATGGACTACCACGAACTCCAATTCCACACCTCCTCACAACTGTTATCACTATGGTGGATCAGGAACCAATTGTAATATGTCATGTGGCATTCTCTAGTAGTATAAGACCCTACTTGGTTGAGCTTATTGGAGGACCAATCAAGAGTTAATTGCTTATTCACCTTCAATTAGCTCTTATAGGGTGGTTGATAAAGACACATAATCAGCTCCTAATAACTGATTTGGGCTAATCAAGAGCTTATGGGAAAAAGCTACATATCGTAGCTTAAACACTCCTATAAAAATATTACATTTTCCATTTTTATCCTATAAATTCTCAAACAAACTTTTATTTTTATAAATTATTTATGCTATGTAATTATTTCATAATTTTGAGATAATATTTTTATTCAATAATTTTATCTTTTTTAAATTGAAATTTCATCCTTAATTATTTTATATAAAAATAACTATTTTAAATAAAAATTTGTCTTAATTTATTTGTTTTAACTTATTTGTGATAATTATACAAATTCAAAATTTATTTTTAATTTGATATTGATTTTTTAATTTTATTTTTAGTTATTTAATATGATAAAATCTTAATAAAATAAATCTATTTCAAAATAAAATTTTATGACCCTAATTTATAAATATATTGACATAGAAACAAAAAACGAAAATGAAAAACTTAAATATTCTGATTAATTTTATTTATCATAAATTATATATTTAATAAAGCATTGCTTAGCAATGACCCTAATTATTAATCTATAACATCATACTAAAAAAATAATAGATCTCTGATTATTTAAAAAAAAAATTTGTTAGAGATAGGGTTAGAGTTTTTATTGTAATTTAGTTTTTATTAATATTTTGGTCTGATATAAATATAGAGAAACCAAAATCAAACAAAAGGTTAACAAAGTCTAGGGTTATAGATAGGAAAAGAAATATCCTTTCGACCTATGTAGACAGTGGTCTTACATTATTTTTCTCCAATAAAATTCGAGAATCCCACTTAGATCTTTGTTTGTGTATTTGTATGTTTTACTTGTGTGTATATTGTTTTTATATCTCCCTATCGTGTGTGTGTGTGTGTATACATATATATATATATATATATATATATATATATATATTATAGATAGGAAAAGAAATATCCTTTTGACCTATGTAGACAGTGGTCTTACATTATTTTTCTCCAATAAAATTCGAGAATCCCACTTAGATCTTTGTTTGTGTATTTGTATGGTTTTACTTGTGTGTATATTGTTTTTATATCTCCCTAGCTATCACGTGTGTGTGTGTGTATACATATATATATATATATATATATATATATATATATATATAGAGGTATATGGACAAATTGCAGCCGATTGCTCGGCTACTTTACCAAGTGGTAATTTATAATCAACTATTAGCTGACTATCAGCATCAGCTACAATCTATTAGCTAAACCAAACAGGTCTAAATTGATCAGTATACAACCTAGAAAGATATAGACAATTCTCCCCACAATTATTTGAAAAGCTTGAGCATTTCCACTTAGGATTTCAAATTCTATGAATTAATCAAACATAAACCAAAAAGAACATGGTTTTCAGGAAAAGAGAAATATCTCAATATCACTAGGAAGGTAGTACTTCTCAAGTATTTGGAGTTTCTCCGGTTTCGGTCAGCAGGACTTCAAGGTATTATAACTTTCCACGGAGTTCACAAAAACTAAGAAGCCTTGGAGATAACAAAATTAGCAGATACTCACAGAGACTCTCTGGCCGCCTTATATGCCTCGTTAGCTTATAATTATAAGCACAGAAACGTGTTTGAGCCTGCATGCAGGTACGATGGACGCAATTCTGACAAAATGGCTAGGTTTGGTCCTATAGAAAACTAGGTTGAATGCAATACTTAGGTTGCTTGATTATCATAAATGAGTTTCGTTTGTCATCTTTTACAAATCTTAGTTTTAGTCAGGAGTTCACATATTGTCAAAATCATAGCTTGATACTTAGCTTTAGTATTAAACCTAGCTACTACATCATGTTTCATACATTTTCATAAATTAAGCTACCTTCATAATTTCACATATTGCCAAAATCATATCTTGATACCGAACTTCAGCATTAGATTTGACTATTACATCATGTTTCTTACACTTTCAAAATATTATGTTACCTTTAATAAACACACAAACTAATGTATGTGAACCCAGTCTGAAATCACCTTTTTCATTATTTCTTCGCCGGGCTTTTTTTCTTCTAATAAAGTGGTTTTTTCTACACCAATATAGGTTTGCCTTTATTTTTTCATGTTTTTATCGTTGACGACATGTTTTATCACCAACTTGTTACTGCTGATAGTTATGTCGTTGTTAGTTTCTTCATTGGTTTTCATGTTAGTAGTTTAAATGACAAAGTAAAGTTTGATCCAACAAAGTCATCAGATTAAATCCTATAGGCATTTTTGAATTATCAAATGCGTAAAGCTTAAGCCGATCATTTTTTCTATTAACCTAGATGTTGTGTCATCCTCTAAAGTTTTTAACATTTTTTACTATGTCTTTCTAGTGATTGTATTTCTACCTGAATAAATAAATTTATCTATTTTCAAAAAAAATTTACATATGCAATACTTCTAAAAAATAATGATCAAATATGATAACATTTTAATTATTTATAAAATATATTTATTTTAATATTATTACAAATTCTGAAATTAAAATTTTAAATTTTAATAATGATAATAATAATAATAATTATTATTATTATTATTATTTGGTAAGGCAAGGCAGGTCAAAAGCCAATTATTTTGAACTAATGAGACGAAGGAGATGATGGAGATGATGTTTTCCAAACTTGCCTTTATACTTAATTATCATATGAGTAAAGAAATATTAATTGTTTTAGAATAAATAGTTATACTTTATTTTTTTATACGTTGTATATTTTTCTATAATATAATGATATGATTGTTTTTCATCTACAAGTGTAGATATAGTTTGTCAAATTCATATCCTGCATGATTGAATTTTACATTTATATTTAAATTTTATACTAACTCACAATTTGAAGCTAAAAACTAAATAACAGGTATTACTGAAATATTATCTTGAGGTTAATATTTTTTAGATAGACAAGAACAACAAAATATTTAAAAAGTAGTAAAAAGAGAAAAGAGAAAAAAGAAAAAAGAAAAAAGAAAAACAACTTAGTTCATGTTAAAGTTTACTATTTTCTTACTAAAATATATAGGATATACGAAAGGGTGCACAATAAAAGTTGTGATATATTAAGGAGCCACAATGCATGGAAGAGCTATTAATATATAAGTAACTTATATAAAACGTAGTCTAATATGTGACGACATAAAATCAATTTCTTTTCTTTTTGGAAACTTGACATGGAAGAAAGAGAAAAAGAAAAAAAACAATTATGAAAAAAAAAATCTGCGAGGCATCTCCCTATATTTCTTAGAATAGGTGGCCTACATTCAATATTCCTGGTCATTGTCACCGACTTTGAAAACCATATAACTATAACATATTAAAAAAAACCTATTTCTCTCAAAATAAGTTTTTTTACGATTTATAAAACATTGATTTATTTATAAACTATATTTTAAAAGACGAATTCCTTAAAACTAGAAGAAATCAAGTAGTAGTTATTATGAAAGAGACTTAATTATTATTAAGAAAGTTGATGTATATATATATATATATATATACTAAAACAAAGTGGTAAAATAAACCGTGAGAAACACTAAAATACTCTAATACGCCCCCTCAAGATGGTGTGCTAGAAATAACACAAATCTTGCTACAAAGATAAAAGAGGCTAGGCGGAGAAAGAGAATTGGTAAGGGCATTAGCAAGCTGGTCACCAACGGAGACATGGAACAACCATGACTTCGGACGGTGAACTGGAGTTCTGAGCAGTGATAATCGATCGCCAAGGTGTTTCATGCGAGAATGAAAAAAAGGATTAGTGGAGAGATAAGTGACCTCAAGATTGTCAGAGAGCGAGGTGTTAACAGCACTAGAGGCGAAGTTCGACAACAGCGATTTTACCATTGCGGTTCGAATAAGCGACCTTGGTGCATAATACTCGACCTTGGTGGAAGAGCGAGCAGCGATGCGCGTTTGCTTTGTAGAACTCTAGGAGTGGGTTCAGATTGGAAAATGAAAAACCCAGTGGAGTATGATCGTACAGGTTACTAGCCCAGTCCGCATTAGAGAAACATGAAATGTTAGAGGAGTGTCGGCAAGAAGCTGAATACCAAGGGATCTCGTGCCATTAAGATAATGAAGTAGACGTTTGATCACTCCCTAATGGTGTTCGAACGGCTAGTGCATAAATTGGGAGAGTTTATTCATGGCAAAGGAAATATCCAACCGAGTCATCCAGAGATGTTGGAGGCCACCAACCACCTAACGGTACATTGTGGCATTGACCAACGCGACACCATCTATAGCAGTCAAAGAAGTGCCTACGACAAGAGGTGTAGAGACAATTTTTGAGCCCCTAGCATGTTGTGTTTGCACAGAAGATCAATAACATACTTTTGTTGAGATAGGAGAAGACCCATTGGAGTGACCAAAACCTTAAATCCAGAGAAGAAAGAAAGCACCCTAAGATCCTTTGTGGAGAACTTGGAGTCAAGTTGCCGAATAATAGGGTCGACATGGGAGGGGTCACTACCTGTAGTAATCAAATCATCAACATAAACCAAGAAATAGAGGAGCGCATTATCGCTGGAATAACAAAGAGGGACAAGTCAATACGGGATGTGACAAAGCCAAGAGAGAGAAAAAAGGTGCAGAGCTCCTAGTACCAAGCTCGTAGAGCTTATTTGAGACCATAAATAGCCTTGTGTAACCGAAAAACATGATGCAGATAATCGGCGTTGCGCAAGTCCTGCACTGCACCATTTAGACCTCCTTCGTGAGATGCCCCTTGAGAAAGACATTATTTACATCAAGCTGGCGAAGTCCCCACTTGCGATTGAGGGCAATGCTAAGCACAATATGGACTATGGTGGGATTTATCACGAGATTGAAAGTCTCGTGAAAGTCAATGTCCCGTTGTTGGTGAAAGCTTTTAGCAACAAGGCGAGCTTTATATCGTGCAATAGAGCCGTCAGGATTTTGCTTGACGAGAAACACCCATTTGTTGCCCACTATATTTTGTCTCGATCTCAAGGGAACCAAAGCCCAAGTACCTTTCCGGATGAGAGCATCATATTCTTTCTGCATCGCCCGAACCTACTTGGGATCTTAGAGAGCTTGGGCGACAGTGCAAGGTTCAAAGATAGTTGGAGCCATATTTCGGGTTAGGATTAAGGATGGCATTTTTAGAGCAACTTTGCATGGGATGATGGTTTAGTGGGGGAGAGGGAATGTGTAAGGGGTCGAGAGGATGACAAGATGAGGGTGGGGAAGGTGTTGGACCCAACAGACCAGTAGAAGGAGATAGCTGCTGGAATGGTGGTAGCAAGGTCGGGGATGTAGGTTGATAGGAGGATGGGAAGGGGGATGGGGATGAGCTTGGCAGATTAGGTGGGTGAGATCCAGTTCAACGAGAGGACTGTGGTGGTGACGTGGGATGATTCTCAGATATCTGTAAGGTCAGACAAGACCAAGGATGAGATGAGCTAGGTATATCTAAATGAGGTTGGTAGACGGGGGTGAGATGTAGTTTAATGAAGATCTGTGGTAAGGTGATGGGGATGAGCCTGATATATCTGCAAGGTCTACAAAGACGCAAAGGGGGCGAGATGAGCTAGGTATATCTGAGCGAGACCGGCATACTCCAAAAGAGATGCGCCCTGGGAGGGACGGCGGGGTAATTGAGGTTAGCAGTGTTAGATAGTCGCCTGAGGTGAACTATGAAAAGGACAATGCAGAGTCTATGTCTATCAATGGTGTGGTGGAGGTCGGGGGAGACGTAAATGGGAAAACGTTTTCCACAAACTTGACATGACGGGACACAGAGGTTTTTTAAGGATGGGTCAAAACATAGAAAGGCACTTTGAGTGAGGAGTAACCGAGAAAGACACAAGGACTAGATTTAGATCGTAGCTCTGGAAGAATAATGGACGCAAACTGGTGAAAGCATAAACAACAAAGACACGGTTAGATGGGTTAGAGCCAGGGACTAACTTTTCAAAAGAGGAACCAAGGGAAAGACCAACGTTAGGCATTCTATTTATTAAATAGACAGTCGTAGCAAAGGCATACAACTAGAAGGTGATGGATGCCTGATGGAGGAGAGTGAGACTCGTTTCGATAATATGTCGATGCCAACGTTCAAAATACCCATTATGTTTAGAAGTGTGGGGAAGTTTAGTGAGATGGGATATACCATGGGTTGTGAGAAAGGACCGAAGGGCTAAAAATTCACCCCCATTATCTACGTAAAGCATTTTAATGGTGGTGGTAAAATAAATTTCAACAAGTTGCTTCAAAGAGGCAAAGGTTGAATGAACATCTGATTTTCGACGTAACAAGTAAAGCCATATATACTTAGTGTAATGGTCAACAAAAATGACATAGTAGTTAAAACCATTAGAAGATGAAATGGGTAAGGTCTAAACATCGAGAAAAATGACATCGGCAGGAGAGAAAAGGCGCTTGATTTAGTAAAGGGTAACTTGTGGCTTTTATTAATATTGCATGAGGTACAAGAGAAGGAACATAAAAGGTCCTTGGGAAAGGAGATATGCATAACACTAAGAAATTTTCAAAAAATATATAAAGATGGATGACCGAGACGACTATGCACATAGAGATAGCGGAAAACGAGGATCGAGTCAAGGAGACGACCATGAGGAAGATCCGTGGCAATAAGCTCCAGCCAAGAATGCATACACCGGGCCCCTATGCTTCCTGCGAACCAGAGTGACCCCCGTGTGACGATCCTGCACCTGAAATTAAGAGTAAAAATATAGGACATAAATAGGGTTATCGGCAAAAAGAGCAAAGACCGAAATAAGATTCTTAGACATAGTAGGCACATGTAACACAATGGTAAAAAATAATGGGGTAAGTAGAGAGGGAAGGGTGAAAGAGCCAATCTTACCAATAAATAAACTTGTACCATCACCAATCATAACACTGTCAGAGGTGGTGTATGGCTTATGAAGGGCTAAGACAACAAGATCCATAGTCACATGGTGAGAGGCGCCTGAATCAATGACCCAATCCGGAGAATTACCAAAAGTAGGGTAATGGATTGCAATGTGGGCATAAGGTGCAGTGAAGGTCGAGCGCGGAGCTCGAGCAGGGACGGGAGGAAGAGAAGAAAGTGCCAAGGTGTATAGATGACTGTATTATAGAGCAGAGTGCCCGGTTATACCATTGATTTGAAAACAACCGATGTAGCGACTTTGCCTGTCAGAGCGGAATGGATGTCACAAGACAAATGGAGGAGGAGTCACGATATTACCAGTTTGGGTGGCAAGGGTAGAATCCATGACTATCAGACCTGCGCATGGATCCATTTGCCACGGCTCTTGATCACGGCCGGATGAAGGGAAAGTCAAAGTAACGAAGGTAGAGGCCAGAGTAGATGTGGGTGGTGCGTAAGGAACCAAAATCGGCGATTCGGGTCAGAATCCAAGGAGGTGCTCAAAAAATTTAGAAGTAAAGTATGAGTATCTCGAGTTTGTAAGCTGGATATGTATGAGCAGCTCGCCCACCGCTCAAAACATGGATGGAGAGCTCATCAAAGTCAAAAGAGACATTCATGAGGGCAAGAAAGTCAATATTGTATTTGACATCTTGCATATAGTCGATAATAGTCCAATTACCTTGTTGAGGACTGGTAAGATTCTGGCGATGGTTCATGATCTGACCGCGCAAATGAGAGGCATAAGTCTTTTTTAGAGTAGTCTAAACCACACCAGATGTGACGAAAGTTGAGATGAACTGCACTAGGGTGGCAGATACAGACCCAACAATTGCATTGAGAAGCAATTGGTCTTGTCTAAGCGAGAGAATATGGTCCGAATTCGGGGAAAGGGATGCAACATCAAACATAGTTATCATTGTTGGAGGACATGACTTTAACCCATCAACAAAGCCAAGTAAATCATACCCCGAATAGGAGAAATGAGATTTGGATCCGTCACGTGGGATAATTTGTGGCTGTGAGTTTTAGTGGTGCTTGAGCATTGACATTAAGAACGATCAAATTTCGAGATTGATCAATCCCGATCAAGACCTGGCTGATGACTAGCAGACGACAACAAATATGGAAGAGGACTCGTCACATTGAGTCCAAGAGCATGTGGATCGGAGCATGATTGGCGCAGGCGCGACGCCACTGGCCACTCATTCAGGATCTATATAAGTAGCCACCTATCACCTATCTTTATAGATAACTTATTTTTTAATATATAAGGTGGTAAATGAGGATTGCAATCTTAGAGCTTATTTGGTTTTTGTTTTAAAAAAATACGGAGAATAAGAAAAACAAGATGAATATATTTGATTTCATTTTCTTTTGAACAATTCGAAAAACACTGAAAAGACTAAATTCGAAGAACAAGAATAACTTCTCTAAGAAAACTGTTCACAATAATGATTTTTAAAAAATAGGAATCAAACATACCCTTGGCTTTTTAGGCATGAGACCGAAGAGACTCACGCTTTTATAGTCTTGGATGATTTGATATGTAAGATAAAATCAAGTTCTTTATCTTTCTCTACCTAAGAGATCTAATCGATGTTTTAAAAACTGGATCAAACCGGCTGATCCAATCAATTGGACCGTGAACCGGCAACAAAACCGATCCAATACAAAGGTTAAAACCACTTTTCTTTGTACCAGTCAAACCGGTTGTTGAACCGGTCAAATTGGCAAGTGAATCGGTTGAACCAGTCAAATCCATTTATAATTATTTTTATTTTTAATAATATATTAATTATCTATTTATAACGTTACTGGTTCAACCATGGTTCAACATTGGTTCAACCAATGAAACATGAACCAATAATTTTTTCGGTTCAGTCATCGGTCTGGTTTTTAATACATTGGATCTAATCTCGTCCGATTCTGCACAATAAAAAAGTCAAAGTTTTCTCATAACATAAAAGAACATGTTTTTTTTCAAAAATAAATTATGTAAAACCTGTAAAGTAAGCAAAAGTTTCATATTATTATGTCTTGTTCTATCTCAATATCATCTCCAAGATGATGAGTAAATTATTAATAGTGTAGAAGATGCCACCCAAACATCCAATCTATCTTTTTTTTAAGCAACATTTGGATTGAAATATGGCTTTTTTCCAAAAGTGTCTTTAACACCATGAAGCCTATCTTCCACGTGGTTGAGTGTGATGCCCCAAAACCCAGGGGTCCCATTAACTAGCCGTCAACCAGCGGAATTTCTACCTTAGGTCATTTCGCACCTAAGTCTTGGTTCCAGACCAGTACCAATTACCTATGGACACTGAATTACTCGGCACCACCTCTATACGTCCCTTCACCGGGACCCATTCATTCATATTTAAATTAAAAATATGAGAATAATGCACTTAAATACAGTCCATAAGAGTATGATCACGACCCTCTTACCACAATTACATACCCGACTATATTGGTAATAGTCCAAAAGATTTAATTACAATTCTTTTATACAAAATACTTGCTAGAACTAGTTTGTCCCAAGCATTTTTTACAAAAGTTTATCAAGGCCACATGTTGGCCTTCTTCACAATCACAACCTTGTCTGAGCGTCGTCCACCTGTGTCGACCCTGTACTTGAAAGGGTTGTCCCATGACGGGTGAGCCACACCCAGTAGAGAATACCTCCTACAAGGGCTACTCCCCACCTAAGTGCACATGCAATGGTCACTCAACATTTCACAATCACATTTCAACAAAAACATGCTAATTCTATATGGAATCCTACATGTCATGCCATGAAATGAGATGTGACTCACCATGTACCATGCACCCGAAGTTCACCGACTCCTCACAACGCTCACCCATGTAGTGATAAATCGCCATTCCGATGATCCAATGATCATTTTCAAAACGAATTTACGTATATAAATCAAAATATATTTTTGATGATAATGATCACAATGATCATTTTATATTCAAAATCCATTTTATATTCAAAATCATGCGCCTTTGTAGCGGATTTTGGTGTCACACTCGCAGCTCAAAGCTCATTAATTTTTACGTACCTTCACCACCGGGCACCCATGTCTCGACCATAATCGTGGGTCTTTTCACCCGGGCGGGGATCATCCCAACTTGTTGATACCCGACATATATTTTCTTTACCATTTCAATCAACCATGCGACTCTGTTGGACGTTGTCCCATTTAACCGAGCCCAAAGAAGTTGAGGACTAACAGTAGGTTTTATATATGGGATGATCCACTGTTATTCAAAAGATGAGCTTATATGATAATCAGGAGGTGTGTGCCAGAAAGTGAACAAGGCAGGATCTTATATGAGTGTCATGCATCACCATAAGGAGGACATTTTGCAAGAGACAAAACCGCCTAAAAAATTCCCCAATCAAGGTTTTATTGGCCTACCATATTCAAAGACTGTTTTGAATGGGTGAAACTTTGTGATCAATGTCATAGAATGGGAAGTATTAGCACAAGACATGAAATGCCTCTGCAAGGTATATTGGTGGTGCAGCTTTTTGATGTATGGGGAATGGATTTCATGGGACCATTTCCATCTTCACTTGGGAATCTGTACATACTCCTAGCTATGGACAATGTATCCAAGTGGGTGGAAGCAACAGCTTGTCCTAAGAATGATGCTAATACAGTTGTGGGATTCTTATAGAGAAATATTTTGAAAGTGATTCAAAATCTTAACTATCATAAGTGACGGAGGGAGCCATTTTTGCAAATTAAAGGTGTTTGAGAAACTCATGAGCAGTGTATGGAATCAAACACATAATGAGTCTAGCTTTATCATCCTCAAACAAATGGGCAAGTCGAAATTTCCAATAAAGGAGATCAAGAAAATTTTGAAAGACCGTAAGCTCTAAAGATAAGGGGATTGGTTTCAAAGCCTCGATGATGCATCAGGCTTACGTAACCGCATATAAAAACTCCCATTGGTATGTCCCCATACAGAATTGTATTTGGTAAACCTTGTAACCTTCCGCTTGAATTGGAAGGCTGTGTGGGCCATCAAGAAATTGAATTTTCATTTTAAGGCTGCTAAGGAAGAAAGATTGCTCTAACTGAATGAATTGGAAGAGTTGAGAAATGAAGCTTATGATAATGCCAGGATTTACAAGGATAAGACGAAACCACTCTGGCTAGGCACTATAGCCTCTATTGCCTCTATCATAAAGCATGCATCTCTCTCCGCTGGATGCCTCACCGCATTAAATACACTAAATCCGAATTTCCATCATCCTCAAGAGACTCTTAGCTTCGCTTCTCCTTCCGCATCAAATCATAACCCCACAATGCTAGGAAATGGTCCGCCTGGGTGATGATTGGTATCTCTTTATTTTCCCATGTCTAACACACACTATGAAGTCGTACCGAAGATAAACTTGTCTACCTTACTAGCACACCTTCTATCACTCCTCGATGATGTTTCAATGATCTATCTACCAACCAAGTAGGTGACCGTGTATTAGGTCTAGCTTCACCTAAACCCACTGGCCCGAAATGGATAAAGGCATGAGGTTAATACTAGCTCTGTCACATAGGGCTCTCTCAAAGATCGAGTCTCTATTCATATGGGATTGTGAAGCCGCTGATCCTTCACTGTGGCAATTTCCTCTCGCAAGACTACCCTCCTTAAGAAGATTCACCGTCTCAAATTCCCGATAACCTTCTTTTCCTGGATAGTATATCTTTCATGAATTTGACGTAGCTGGGCATCTATTCTAATGCATCTGCGAATGGAATGTTGATGTGCAGTTTCTTAAACACTCCCATGAATTTAGTAAACTACTTATCCAGTTTATTCTGCCTCAAACGCTGAGGATATGGTACTGGTGCATAGGGTTCAACCAGAATGCAGGTTTCGGGCCTTTTTCCTCCCATCCTGTCTCTATTGGCTTCTCCTTGGGCCGTCCCCGCTCCGATCTTCCGGATGAACTGCTCCACTACCTCACTTCTCTTCCTTACTAATTGTATTACCCCTGTAGCTAGATCTCACCACTTCGACGTGATACCCTAACTTGTTCCTACCTCACCCCTAAGGTTTTCTCTTAAATTGCTCGGGCAAGGAACCTCAAGTACCTCTGGGTTAAAAGATATTAGCCATTCGACCCATTCACTTCCAGTTTCAACCGTGCCAGCCTCGATTGTTCAAATCCAGTGACTGGTTCCCGTATATTCGCCTTTTCTTATTTTCATAAAGGTGGTACGAGAAACCAAGCATTCGAAAGGGCTTCGTTCCAAATCAACTTTTTCTCCGTGGCTATCATTTCACTCTGTGGTGGCATAAGCTGTTCGTGATTGTTTCTTCCATCCATAATTCCCACCGCCTCGTTATTCACGCCACCCTCGCCCTACACTCGCCCTATAATCATGTTCTACACCGAATTTCTATCGGCTGCGGGCCGACAAACCTCGACATACCGAAAGCATGCTCTACCGTTTATCGACTTACTGCTCGGCCCCATCGTGAGCATTCTATAGCAATGTAAACGGCCCTCCACACTGCATAACTCCCACTGGCCGGTCCGAATGGCATTTACAAAGACTCATTGCTTAGTGAGTCAGCGTGACATGAGTAACCAAATTGCTGAGGACCTCGTTATCTGCGCCTCCCACAGCCTTTCCTGGTGTAATCCTATCCTTAGGCCACTGATTGTTGTTAGTAGTTGTATTCTCCAGGATTTCATATGCTTGGTCCGTCGCTTTCACATCGCACCCCCGTCGAGGCATCAATAACCATTCTAAATACATCCCAGACCGTTATAAAAGTAATGGATCTGCATCCATCCGTCACCGTGGGCGTGACACCTCCCCAATACCTCATGAAATCTCTCCATACTTCTGCCTTCCCTCCATCGCCTAAAAGTATTGATCTCTTGCACCAGTTGTGCAATCTTCGCAGGCGAGAAGAACTTTGTCAGGAACTTTTGCACCAAGTCGTTCCATGAAGTAATGGAATCCGGTGGCTAACTCGTCAGCCAATGTTTAGCTATATCACCTAATGAGAGCAGAAACAATCTCAATCTGAGCGCCTCTTCTGTCACCCCATTGTACTTGATCGTGTCACATACTTCGATGAAGTTGGTTAGATGCATATTCAGATTCTCACTTGTCAATCCGTGGAACATAATGTTCTTAAGCATCTGCAAGGTTACCGCCACTGAAGTTGCTCGCTCGAACGGGTGGTCTTCTGACAGTGCATCAAACAATTGTAGCGGTAAGGCAAACCTTCTAGCAATATAAACGGATCATCTAACAGATAAAACAAATTTCGGGTACTATAATTCCTACCATTATTCCCATTACGGTTCTCGCGCTTGTTTTCAGGCTTCGGTCCTCGACCGCCTTCATCGTTCGCATGGTCGCTGATTCGATGTGCTCTCTTTGTTCTTTGCATAATCGGTGTAAGGTTCTTTCTAGTTCAGGATCAAGTCTTTGCATACATTCACAATAACCTTCACTGTAATCACAAGCACAAACGCAAAGACCAAATTACAAGCACTTATATAGACAAAATAAAATAAAACAACAAATAAAATCTGCAAGTAATATCTGACTGTACTATTGTCAACATCAACACGAAACTTCCCTAGAAACTGGCTACAAAACTGATGATGTGCCGTGATGTGTGACTCAGATAAACTAGAGTGCCTACGTGCGCGCAGACGTATCAGACAAGTAATATAGTGTAACGTAAGTACTGATATCAATCCATAGGAGAAGTGTGTTAACTACTAGAATCGTCTCACGATATTATCCAAGACTTAAACTCTAATGAATTTCTAATTAATGTATAGAATTAAAACTAAATCTAAATAACTTCGTGAAATTACTTTGAAAACTAGTATTTATTTCCTCGCTACATTCCATGGATTATCAAGCTGTGAGGAATTATTATTCCGCCTATTAATGAATTCCCCGCACCTGGGTGATCGTGCCTACAAGATATCTTTCTCGAGGTATATCCCGCCTATTGTTCTAGCAGGGCCTGGGTACTCGCCTCAACCCCGACTCAAAATGCTTGGAATGCTCAAACTCTTAATCGCTCACACTCTGAACCTGATATCTCATTCAACATCGACCAAGTATCGCTCTACTCAGATCCCTGGGAGTCCTTATCTCTCGATCTCGGATGCCTAGCAAGATCATGTCGATGTTGGCCACACATTACCACGAAAATAAACCACAGACGCAAAGCAATTTGATATAACTCATGAATAAACTGAACAAAATAGAATTAATCTCTAATCCATACAACTACAGTAGAGTTCAACAAAACCCTAGAAATAAATCTAGAACATAATGAAAATTATTACAATCATAGTTCTATAAATCATTTATAGTTTTTGAGAAGAGAAATACAAAGACACGAGTTTTTACGATCTCTCGGGTTGCTCCTGCTTCGTGTTCCACTCCTCTTCTGTACGTCGCTCGATACCTCGAAAATTGGGTCTCCCGTGCTTTTTATATTTATGATGCAGAATCATTGCAACGAGCGCGGTTACCGACTTTTAACTTATGTTCGACTAAACGTCGCTGACGCTGTAACGTCAAGCGACGTTAGTAAACGCCACGACGTTTCGAACGCCGTGACGTGTCTTCTTCTTTACATTTCCAAAGTTATGAAAACCAATTATATTCACCGCAGAATGCACAAAAGTATCTCAAAACTGGCGTATATCGCAATAATGCGCCTTATTAATATATAAAATAGAATTAAACGCTAAAGAAAGATGCGCATGACACGAGTAAGTTTGTGACACTCACCAGCTAAATTCTCGTCACGAATCTTACCACTCCTCTCTTAGGCATCACCTTTAAGAAGGCATGATCACCCACCTCAAACTCCAGAGGTCAACGTCGTCTGTCGGCGTAGCTCTTTTGTCGGCTCTGAGCCATGAGAAGACGCTTCTGAATCAAATCCACCTTCTCAAAGGTGTCTCTAATCATATCCGACCAAACATAACTTTCTACTCACTCCCTCCATTCAACAATCAAAGGAGCCAGACGGCCTCCCATAAAGCATCATAGGTGCCATTTGAATAATTCACATGATAACCTGCTGGCTGTGTGGCGACCTACCATGGGTAAAATGCCCCTAATCCATTTACTCCTTGAGATCCGTGACACATGCACGCAATATGTCCTTAAAATTCCGTGATGGTCCTCTCCCGACCGACTATCTCGGGTTCGAGGGATGAAATGTTGTGCCTATCAGCCAATCAGGAAACCTCATGGCCTTTTGGAAACTCTTCCAAAAGTGTGATGTAAATTTGGGATCCCTGTTCGATACGATAGAGACTGGTAATCCATGTAGCCGGACAATCTCACGAATATATAAACTGTAAAATTCCTCAAGTGTGAAGGTCATTCATACCGCTAGAAAATGTGCCAACTTAGTGAGCCGGTCCACTATCACCCACACCGCATCGTGCCTCCGCGGTGTCCGTGGCAAGTGGGTCACAAATTCCATCGTGACATGTTCCCACTCCACTCAAACAATTTAATGGCTAGAGTAATTTCTACCGGCTTCCGATGTTCTACTTATTTGTCGACATCAAGAGACAATCGTTGACAAAAAATTCCAACGTGTTGCTTCATCCCGCTCTAATAATACTGGCGACGAAGATCTCGGTACATCTTCGTGCCACCTAAATGCACAACAAAACGTGAGCAGTGGAACTCCCTGAGGATCTCCTCTCTCAAATCGGCCAGCAGGGGAACCACCACCTGTCCCCTATACCAAAGACTACCATCTGTGTGGATGGCTCAACCTTCTTCACCCGTACCTGACAGTACTCGGTCCCTGATGGAAGATATCCCTACGTCCTCTCCCTAGGACTCAATCACCCTGCTCAGAAGGGATGGCATAGCTACCAAACTCCCTAAGGCTCCCCGAGCCGACATCGCATCAAGTACCTAAACTCGTCTACGCTTCGAGCATCTCGCCACTCCCAAGAAGCTACACTAACAAGACTCGACTTCCAATCGAGCGCATCAGCCACTACAGACGGCCTTACCAGATGGTAACGCAAAGTGAAGTCATAACCTCCAGATACTCCATCCATCCGCGGCTTCATGCCGAGGTCCCTGTTTGAAATATACTTCACTCTCGGAACCAAAACCACCTGCTCAACATAGATAACGCGCCAATCTAAGGCAAAGACTATACGCCAACCCATCATGTAGGTAACTCGATCAAGATTCTTTGAATCGGCTTGGAACCATAAGCCACAACCCCCCTGGACTGCATCAAAACACATCCCAGTCCGTCCTTAGAGGCATTATAGTACACCGTGTACCTCTGTCCATGTTCCGGGACTATCAGAATAGGAGGTGTAGTAAGTGATGAGTCTTAAACTCATCTATTTTTAATCCATTTTTCTAGCTTATTTTTAGTATATTCAGATATGTTTTAATGCCAAATTATGGATTATTCACCAACTTTGTGTTTTCTACAGGTTTTAATTCAAAAAGGAGAAAATATTAGTAAGAAAGAAAGAAAAAAGCACTGGCAAAGAATGCCGCAACAAAGTCTACAGGTGCCGCGATAAACGTCCAAGAAAATGGCTAAGGAAACTTGTTACGACAACATTTCCTCTGTCACAACAAAGAGGACTGAGTATAGAAGATGAGCTATGTCACGACAAAAGATAGCATGTTGCGACAAAACATGGGAAGAATGTAACAAGTCAGCTGAGACAAAGAAAGTTAATGTTGCGACAAGGTTTGTCAACTGGATGTCAACACTAAGAAAAACTTGTCGCAACATAAAAGCTCCTGTCGCGACACTAGAAACAGGAAGAAAGTAGAAATTCTGTCGCAACAAGGTATCTTATGTCGTGACAAGAAATTAAAGAGCAATACAAGAAGAATACTGCGACAAATCAATTTATGTTGCAACATAATGAAAAATATAAGGCAAAATCTATGTCGCGACAGAATCTTCTCTTGTTGTGACACTGATTATTGAAACTTGGAAAAGCCTGTTGAGATAGAAAGAATATGCAGAAGAAAGACCTCTATCGCGACAAGGCAATCTATGTCACAACACTATATGAAGAAGTTCTGTCGCGACAAGGTAATGAATGTCACAACACTGAAAGACAAGGTTTTTGGTCCTGACAGAGAAACAAAGTCACGACAAGTGATGCCGAATTTAGTGAATCAATTCCATTGCAACAAAGCACCAATAGCCACATACTGCTAAGAGAGGTTTCGATGTTGTGACAGGGATCTTAAGGTCGTGACACAAAAATAAGCTGAACACAGAAAAACAAGGTCGCGACATACATTTCTATGTTGCGATAAAGATTCCCACACAAGGAAGAGAGGTCTTGTCGCGACATAACAAACTGGGTCGTGACACAAAGGTGAGCTTAATACAAAAAAGTCTTGTCACGACATAAAAACCTGGTCGCAACAGAAATACTGACAATACAAGAAACATTGTTGTAACAAGAACCAATAGAAATGTTGTCGTGACATAAAAATTGGGTCACGACATCAATTTGAAGAAGCTGAACATAAACAATGTTGTGACACAATTGTTAATGTCGCAACATAACTATTCCAGTAATCACACATAAGATTGTCGCGACATAGAATAGATAGAATGACAGACCTTGCAATACAGATTGTTAAAGAGCCAAGGAAAGATCTATCGCGACAGAGGAAACTCTGTTGCGACATAATGAATATGCTGAAGAAAAGAATTATTTCGCGACCAAGGAAACTTTGTCGCGACTGAATCCAAGAAGGATGCACAGGGAGCAGGTCACGACAGACTACTGCATGCTGCAACAGAGACCTACGATAAAGAATTAAAACTCTATCGCAACAACACTTTCAGGTCATGATAGAGAATGCAATTTGGGACAGAACTTTGGGGATCCACAAGGCAAGCTTTGAATTTAGGGCCCAAACTTCTAGGGCTCTATAAATTGAAATAATTTTAGGAAATAGAGGCAATCACTAATAAAAACCAGAGCATCCGGGGAGTCGAGGACCTTTGTATTATATTTTTCTTTATTTTCTTTTATTTTTCTTTCTTCGTATAATAGATTTAGCATAGGATTTCAATTTGTTTATCGACTTGAAACAGCTGGAATCGTTCATAAGTTTTGAAGTTGAACTAAATTGTTGAAGACCAATTTCGATTACCGTCAATCTAATGAAGTCTAGATAAAAGCTGATTCATTTCTTTCACACTACAGCTTGTATTGGAAATTTTTGATCGCATTTCAGTTGTTCACTATGATTTAGCTTCGAGAAATACAACTTCCACAAGATCTAATGTTAGTTATCATTTTCCCGTACAATTAGGAAAGAGATTTCTCGATTGAGAATTTTGAGAGTTTATTTGAATGGTGTTGTTATGAAGGAATTGTTCTCAACATTAGTAACTTATACCCATTTAAGGACCGTTATCTGACTCTGATTTCCAGGAGGCCCTCTGAGTGACACAGAGATGGAGATTCCTGAGAGCATGGATGCATTACTTAGGTATGCTAGACTAATATTGGAGAACAAATGAGCTCGAAAAGATTACTTCGATAAATCCTCAATTTACTCATGGTTTGAGAATTAGTTGAGAGATCTATCTATGAATCTACCAGAGATTTCTCCTTGGTCTTGAGGAATGATCTTAATCCTGTGTTATCTTAGATCTAATCAAGGAAAGAGAGAAGTCTTTAAGATCTCAAGGATGAGACATCATTCGTCTTGTAGAAATCTGGAAATGGCCCTTTCTTGGAAAGCAAGAAATCTGCAGTCATAAACTCTCAACCTTCTCAACTTCTTACTCAAATATCTACCATCTCATTCTCTAAAACCCTAGAGCTCCGAAGTCTTAACCCTACCATGTCTGATTCTACCACCCTGATTCCAAACCTCAACAAAATCATGGAAGAGTACACTGAGCTGGAAAATCAAACAGAACAAGACTCTTTAGCAGCAGTTGTGCACGTTGAGGACAAGGATGATGAAAATGAGAAGCAACATCAGAAAGGAGAAGACTCAAGAAAAAGAAAAAGGGGAGCTGATGAAGCCAAAGCATAATAGAGGAAAGACAGAGCAAGGAACTTTATTTTCGAAAAGACAACAGCTCTAATGGAAAGAAGCTTGAAGGACAGAGGCTTCATTGCTGAAAGGGGGTTCAAAAAATTTATCTCTCATTTTGCTGAAATGCTGGAAAAGAGAGGATGGCAATCACTAGCTGAACACAAAGAACCAGGTCATGCATCTTTGGTGAGAGAATTCTTTATGAATATGGTAGAGAAAGATGGAAAAAGAGTATATGTCAAAGGACATTGGGTAGAGTTCAGTAGAAAAGAGATAAATGTGATTGTTTAACTGAGAGAAAAGAATGGTTCAAGTTCAAGAAACAACTAAAGGAAACCAACACTAGAAAATAGTAAGAATCTACTAACGACCGGCGCAAGAATAAAAGGGACAAAGAAAACCCCTTGTAAATCCATTACCAAAGGAGACCTAACTAAAGAAGCCAAGGTATGGTTCTACTTTATCAATTATGTCCTTATGCCATCTAAGCATCTAAGCACAGTGAGAAGAGAGGAAGCAATCCTCCTCTACACATTGCTAAAGGGTTACAAGATAAATGTGGGAAAAATTATTGAAAAATCTATCTTGAGCTACTCTAAAAGCAAATGCAAGGGGATGATTCCACACCCAACCACAATAACTAGACTCTACATCCAAGGGGGAATTGAAGAAGAATGGGGGATCGAGGAAACCTACCCCAAAGCCTCCCCTCTGACCTTAACAAGTATAACTAAAGGACCAAAGAACAGAGGGAAGGGCAAAGCAAAAGAAACATAAGTAGATAAGGGGAATGAAGGGTACTTTGAGCCAAATCAGTGGGAAAGCTAAACTCCAATGCAACCAAAAGCTCAGAAGTCAACCGGCTTGGAACGAGATCCCAGAGCCGACAAACCATCGTGAACAAGCTGAAAATTTCACATAATTAAAATCAAGAAGAATTGATATAATCATAATGCTTATGGCAGAAATGAAGAAAGGATAATCGCTTAGAAAGACACAAACTGTACTGTGATGAGGATGCAATCAAGAAAAGGATGAAGAGGAAAGTAGAATTAGAGAAAAGGGACACAGAGTGGAGAACAGTCTAGAGAGATAGAGACAATACCCTAAAGGCAAGCATGGACTTAAGAGATAACGATTGCATGAACAGTCTAAGACACTTCAAACAGAGTCTTCGCTTGATGAGCTATGAGATAATAACAACAGAACACTCTTGGAATCTCTAGCTATGAGGTAGCGAGAACTGATTGAGAGCAATGCCAAGATCGTAGACTAGGCGATGAAGACAGTGTCCAGCAAGAAGAAGATACCCCTGCCACAAATCTGAATCTCAGACTGTAGACCTTACACTATAGTCCCCCAGAGTGTGACAAACCCACCTATACCCTATACTAACCCAGATTCACTTGGAGCATGCCCTTCTGCACCTTGTATAGAAACACAAAAAAGTAAAACTACTAGAACATCAGGGAAGAAGGAACTCACCCCAGTAGAGGAGGTGGAAGAATATCTAAGGATGGAAGCAACAAAGGAGAGGGCTGCAAAATATAAAAAATAAATAATACCCTACCTATTCCACCTCCTCATCCTCTCTGTATTTAAAGCCCACTCATCAAGATAATGTATAAAATAAAGATTTTTGCAAAAATTCTTGTGTTCATTTGTGTGCTTGATTGATTGGTGTGTTTTGATTAATTTTCTTTGTTTCATGACGCAATACTTAGTCAATAAAGAATAAATCCAATACCGATATAATCAGCAATTGCTACAAGATGTTTGGTTGAAATGACTTTGATTACAATTGTGGTCAGGTTGTTCTGTGAGCTACATGCATTATCAAAATAAACTTTTACTTGATTAAAACAACACAAACAAACAAATTTCATGTTTCAACAACCCACCGATAGATGCATGTGGTGTTTAACCGAATTGAAAAGGAAGTTGCAAGCCATTTAATGAAGTTGAAAATGATTTAGATTTAGGAAGATGTACTAATAGGAACACAAATATAGCTTTGAAACTGTCAGGTAAACAAAGAAGGTCAAGAAAACCTAAAAACAATGCACATGGTCAATGTGAGTCCTTAACAAATCAGAAAGATTAGGGACATCTTTTGGGTTCATCCACAAATTAAATAGTCCACGTCCTAGAACTTGTTGGGATTATTAGTGAAGGTGAGAAATCCTAGGCAATACTACTAACAGAAGTGATATAGCCATCCTCGGGAAGTTTGGTTCATTCAAGCCTACCCTTATAATAATATGCATGCCATTACATCAGTCTGTAGTCGTCAAATTGTCTAATGTCTCTACTGAATCAAGAATTAGAACCTTAAACCCTTCCTTTTTTTTTTTTTGATCCTACAAGAAGAACCCTTTATTGCCTGTAATAGAAAAGAACCCTCAAAATGCGTAAATGACAAGATTGGGGGAATGTTATTTTGATTTGAAGGGAAAACAAGAATGAAGGATGGAAAAAGAAAAGAACAAACGAAGGAAAGGAAAGGAATGCAAAGAAGAAGCCAAAGATTGTAAATTGTCAAATTGGAATAAGTTTTGTCTTTTGGCCTTCCTCTCTTCAACAATTAAGTTCATAGGGGTGTTTCAACACCTAGTACCCTAATGCCAACTGGTATGGGAGCTACTAACCCAAAGTTCTCTAAGAGTGGTAGAAAGCCTAAAAAGACAAACATCAGACTATTCCTAAAATCTACAAGTAAAAAGGAAAGCAAAAGGGCTTCCACCCAAAGCGGACCGGCTTGATAAGAATGATGTGTTGAAAATAAAATTACCAAGACGAGCACGCAGATGATACATCAAGATCAAGTTTGGGGGAAATTTTTCTTTTCTGACATCAGTAGAAAAGAAAATGATGAAGGAAGAGACAAAGATGCAAAAAGTGAAGATTGGAATCTGGGTAATTTTTAGCTTAAATTCTCCAATTATCACCCAATTACCCAAGCCAAACTTTACAAGCCTAAAAGACCTAATTGATTCAAGGTCACTCGCTTCATTAGTGGAGACTAATATGAAAAACAAGCATATGGACTTAAAATGATATACAAAAGAACTCGTAAGGTCGCCCCGTAAGATTAAATTTAATTCACACAGAAAGGGAATAAGACCATCACACACTCACATATCAGATGAATTACTAAATTGTTTACATTTCAAAAATCATTATTTGTTTTAGACAAGAATTGAAAATTTTTCTTAAATCTGAATTGAAAACTAAATTTGAAACTATGCTGCAACTAACTAGTTTCAATTCAGGAAGCTGATTAAAAAAGGATTGTAGTAGAAAGCAGAAAAATGTCCCTAAAAATAAAGTTGAATTGTTTGAGGACAAACAAAATGATTGGCCTTTGCTCGGGACAAGCAAAACTTTAAGTTTGGGGGAATTTGATGAGTCTTAAACTCATATATTTTTAATCCATTTTTCTGGCTTATTTTTAGTATATTCAAATCAATTTTAATGCCAATTTATGGATTATTCACCAACTTTGTGTTTTGCAGGTTTTAATTCAAAAAGGAGAAAATATCAGCAAGAAATAAGAGAAAAAGAGCAATTGCAGCAGTCTCTGTCACGACAGAGTTCTGTGTATCGCAACAAACATCCAAGCAAATGGCTAAGGAAACCTATCACGACAATATTTTCTCTATCACACCAAAAAGGACTGAGTATAGAAGATGAGCTATGTCACGACAAAAGACAGCATGTCACAACAGAATATGGGAAGAATGTAACAAGCCACCTCGAGAAAAGAGTTAATGTCAGCGATAAGGTTTGTCACCGGATGTCAACACTGGGGAAAACTTGTCGCGACATAAAAAGACATTGGCCGCGATGACCGAAACAGGAAGAAAGCAGAAATTCTATCGCGACAAGGTATCTTATGTCACGACAAGAAACTAAAGAGCAATACAGGAAGAATACTGCGACATATCAGTTTATGTTGCAACATAATGAAAAATAGAAGGCAAAATCTATGCTATGGCGTAATCTCTCTTATCGCAACACCGATTCATTGAAACTCTGAAAAGCCCGCTGGTATGAAAGAATACGCAGAAGAAAGACCTCTATCGCGACAAGGCCATCTATGTCACGACACTATATAAAGAAGTTCTATCGCGACAAGGTAATGAATGTCGCGACACTGAAAGACAAGGTTTCTAGTCCTGACAGAGAAACAAAGTCGCGACAAGTAATGCTGACTTAGTGAACTAACCTAGTTGCAACAAAAGAATTCAATGTAGCGACATACTTCAAGCTGAAGAGAGGTTTCGATGTCGTGACAGGGATCTTAAGGTCGCGACACAAATATAAGCTGAACATAGATAAACAAGGTCGCGATAAAGATTCCCACACAAGGAAGAGAGGTCTTGTCATGACATAACAAACTAGGTCGCGACACAAAGGTGAGCTGAATACAAAAAATTCTTATCACGACATAAAATTTGGTCGCGATAGAAATGCTGACAATACAAGAAACATTGTTGCAATAAGAACTAAATCAAATGCCGGCCGCCACATAAAAACTCTGGGCCAGCGACATCAATTTAAGGTATTATACAATGTTGCAAATACAATTATTAATGTCGCAACATAACTATTCCAAAGAATCACATAAGATTGTCACACATAGAATGGATGTAACTACAGATCTGCATGCTGGCGAAGAGCTAAGGAAAGATCCGTCAGGATCGTGAAACTCGTTTCGATGTGAATGAATATATGTCAAGAAAAGAATTCATGTCATGTACTCAAGGAAACTTTGTCAGAACCTAATCCGGTGAAGGATGCACAGGAGTCGGTCAGCGACAGACTACTACATACCGCAGAATAGAGACCGATAAAGAATTAAAACTCGCGGGCAACAACACTTTCGTGCTGGGCGACAAAGAATGCAATCCTCGTTTAACTTGGGATCCATTGCCAAATTTCAATTTAGTGGCCCAAACTTCTAGGGCTCTATAATAGAAACAATTTGAGGAAAATCGAGGCAGGCAATGGCTTTAAAACCAGAGCATCCGGGAGCCGAGGACTCTAGATATATTTTTCTTTTCTTTTTTTTTTTTTTCTTTTCTTCGTATATTAAATTTAGCATAGGATTTCAATTTGTTTACTAGACTTGAAACAGTGAATTGTTCAGAAGTTTTGAAGTTGATCTAAATTGTTAAAGATCAATTCCGATTATTGTTTGAATTTAATGAAGTCTAGATAAAAGCTGAATTCATTTCTTTCATTTGATTACAATTGCATTGGAAATTTCCTGATCAGTATTTCAGTGTTCACTGTGATTCAGTTTTCGAGAAATACAACTTCTATTGGGAAAGATCTGATGTTAGTTATGGTCTTTCCTGCATAATTAGAAAGAGATTTCTTGGATTGAGAATTTTGAGTTTATTTGAATGTGGTGTTGTTCATGAAGTGAATCGTTTCAACATTAGTAACTTATACCCATTTAAAAGATCAAGCTCGGCTCGATTTCAGGAGGCCCCCAGTGACACAGATGGAGATTTCGAGAGCATGGATGCATTACGAGGTATGCAGACTAATATTGAAGAACTAATGAGCTCTTAAAGATTACTTAGATAAATCATCAATTTACTCATGGTTTGAGAATTAGTTGAGAGATCAATCAATTTAATCACTGTAGATTTCTTCTTAGTCTGAGAATGATCTTGATCCCGTTAGCTTAGATCTAATCAAGGAAAGAGATAACTTTAAGATCTCAAGAATGAGACATCATTCGTCTTGTAGAAATATGGCAATGGCCCTGTCTTGGGAAGCAAGAAATCTGCAATCATAAAAAATGGGTATGAAGTATTGGAAAAGAAAAATACTCGGATCTTATAAAGAAATTCTGATCACAAGTAATTGGTTAGACACATGTTTCATAAATGAACATGATTTTCTAATCAGTGAAATGTATGGTTAAGGTAGAAATCCAAACTATACTACCTTACCTCTTTGACAAATTCATATTCCAATTCATGATAGAATAGAATTAGATTACGCATAAATCGGAGCACTCTGAACTCGTGAAATCCCAATGTCTACTTCCAAAGAATAACTGGTTCAATCCAATTCTAGTCTAGATTTTAAATTTTTCTTTTTATTATAGATATGTAAATTTAGATAGTGGAATTCTTAGTTAGGAAACTGAAAATTTTATGAAATGGAAATTCAAATAGAGTATAACTTGAGTAGTTAGGGTAGTTGAACTTTGAATTCTATTTAATCTCCGTGGGAACGATAACCTTATAGGTCCACTTTTATTAATTGTATGACCTATGCACTTGCAATATTATGACCAAACTAAATTTTTAATAAAATCATTGGCAAAGCCATTTTTATTATGAGCATACAAGTTCTATTTTGGTCAACAAGTTTTTTGGCAGTTTTACCTGGGTTAGGTAATAGTCCTTGGGTACAAGAGAGCGCAAATTCATCTATATACACACTTTCGTCAACAAGAAGCTCCTTTTTTCAATTCCTGGAATGCCTTCTCACACAAGTCATCCCACTCAAACTTAACCCCTTTCCGGGTCAATCTTGTCATAGGTGCTGCTAGCCGGGAGAAATCCTCAATGAACCTCCTATAATACCCTACCAATCCCAAGAAACTGCGTATCTCGAAGATTGACTTCGGCCTCTCCTAACTCATAACAGCCTCTACCTTCTCAAGGTCTACTGACACACTGAAGCCGACACAACGTGTCCCAAGAATCTCACCTTAGTAAGCCAAAACTCACACTTACTGAACTTGGCATACAATTGATGGTCCCTGAAAATGGGAGAACAACTGCAAATGATCCTCTTGTTCCCAGACCGGGAGTACATCAAGAAGTCACAACAAGACCACAAGAAACCGATCCAAATAGGTCAATATTCCATGTAATAGATCCATGAATGTCACTGGCACATTCGTTAACTCGAAGGCATCACTGTGAACTCGAAATGCCCATACAGCATCATAAACTCTATCTTAGGGATATCAACCTCCCTAACTCTCAACCGATGGTATCTAGTGCGAAGATCTATCTCTGGCGACTCACGCCTCCTAACCGATCAAACAAGTCATCAATCCTCCGAAGGATACCGATTCTGATCGTAACCCTATTTAACTATCTAGAATCAATGCACAAATAAGAGTCTCTTTGCCTTTCTTCGCAAACAGAACTGTGAGGCCCCATGGTGAAGTGCCTTGGCCTATCAGCCCTCATTCAACAATTCTTGTAGTTAGACCTTGAGTTCCTACAACTCAACCGGTGTCATCCTATAAGGAGTCATAGAAATGGGCGACGTATCAGGGTGTAACTCAATGAAAAAGTCCACATCCCTATGCGGAGGTAATCCCGATAGCTCATCTGGAAAGACATCCTCATACTCGCAAACCACTCGAGGTACTCAAATCCCGTCTCCCCTCATCTCCTAGGGTAAGGCTTGCTAGCCATCCTATCAACTGTCCACTCCACCTGGAGTCGTGCACGATCTGAGGTAAAGCATCTTACTTCACCCCCTGAAAAGTCACATGGATATCGTCCGATGTGTAGGCAATAATCCTCCTACTATCACAGTCAATGACAACTCGGTGTGTCGTCAACCAATCCATGCCAAGAATGACATCAAAATCCGATATGTTCATCACCTGAAGGTCCACCGTGGAGCGTAATCCCTAAGGACTTAACTCACAACCCCGACATATCGGACAATTCTCACCCTCTGGGCCCTGTGGAGAACTTACATGCACCCGCCATCCAAGGTCTCCACCTCTAAGCCCAAACATCCACACTAGATGCAGCCACAAAAGAATGCGATGCACCAGAATCAAACAATATCTTAGCCCATAGGCGAGATAATGTAAACATACCTGGGGATTACCGACCGATCAACCTGGGTTTAGTCTCAGGGTGTGATGGTGCAGGACACACCTCAAACCGATGCTCGCCCGTGAACCCCGTCTCGACTCCCGACTCGACCCATACCCCGGGGTCTCTCCGCCTATCCGCAGCGTAAGGCGCCTTACGCAGCACTACGAGACTAATATCGGGTCCCTCCGCCCGTGACGGGTTAAGAAGGAACAAACCGCTCTCGCGCCCCGTCCCATCGGGCTGGACCGTCACCCACACTCGAGATCCTCGGGCTTTCCGAGGGTAATCCACCTCATATGTCCTACCGAGCAGCGTAAAACATATCACTCGCCTCGACCGACTAGTAGTCCTAGTCTCGTCTTTGGCCTTGATAGTCACGCCTCGTCCCCGAGACACTAAGTGGGATAAAAGTCCTCACCTCCTTTCCCTAAACTAAGAAGGATGATCCTTCCTCTTACTACTGGGCCCCGTGATCACTGGATGTCTGCGGCATCCTCTATCTTTCTCTCTATGGCCATAGCCATCCTGACTATAGAGTCCATGTCTTATATGAGAAATCCTACAATCTTGTCCCAGATTGACAACTTCAGGCCATCCTCGAACTTCCTCACCTTGGCCATATCTGTGGCCATATAGTCATCCCTGAAATGTGCCAACTCAATGAACTTGTCTACATACTCAAGCACAATCATATTTCCTTGCTTCAACTCAAGGAACTCCCGAGCCTTTGCATGCCTATCAGATGCCAGGAAAAACTTACCCATGAAGAGCTCTCTAAACTCTCCCCATGTCATTGTCTTAGGATCCCTTGAGACTCTAACCTAATCCCACCATATCTAGACTCACCTTCTACCAAATGTGGCTAAATTTCGATCCGCATAGCATCTGAGGTGATCTCCATAGCCTCCAAAATCCTCTCCACTGCTTCTAACCAATGATTGATTCCAGCACAAAGAGGCTGAGCTTAAATCAACAAAATTTATATACCACCTGTTCCTACTCATCATTAGTCAAGCTACTCCAGGCAGATAAATGTCTAGTAGCCGAACACGGGGATGGGTTTTCTACCTAGGAATGATTTGCATAAGTGCAATTAAGGTAAGACTTTCTATTTGGACTTTTTGATTTTGCTTCAAAAAACAAGGTGATGAGTTTGATAACTGATTAATCGTAAAACTGAAAAATGGAAGTGTGAAAAGTTAACTTGAAGATTTAGGTCACTAACTGCAGCCAGTGGCAAACAAGTGTCCCCTGGTTTTATCCTCAAGTATGCCAAGCAACCTATAGTCCAAGCCACAACCGGATCTATGTTTAACTAGCAACCTCACCCTAAAAAACAACTCCTATTTGAGCTAACACGCATAACATGCACTATCGTCTCTTTCGCCTTGGAAACTCTAACATTAAATATCATCTCAGAGGCTCGTAAAGACCATCTAATGAACCACAGTGCATCTAGCAATAAGTATGCACTGTATCCTGAAGCATGGTAAGTATTAGCCAAATTAATAACATTCAATGCTATTCAACCATATTTTGAGAAGATAGGGCCATAAACACGATACCTGTAGCTTTTAATACAAGAGGACAACCTGCATATGCCCCACCACAATTAAGCTACTCCTTTTTCTTCAAAAGAAAGAGGCTTACCTAAGCATCTCGAAGGTCATCCCAAGAGGGGTGTTCTGCAGCCAAGAAAATAAGGGAAAGAGGAGAGAGGAAGAGAGAAAGCAAAACCCTACCAACTACGAGACAAAATAAAACTTACCAAAAATTGCTTCCTCAATTTCTTCCTTCGTTACTACAAACAGGGGCTGAGAGAGGCACCCAATGTATGAAAATACCACAAAGCCTAAATAATTTGGCTAATTTGCGGACAAGAGAGTAATACACCAAAATTGGAAGTGATTTGAATAATTATAAAGCATGATACAGCAAGAATTTCGTTAGGTAAATAAATTTCGCTAGCTAGCGAAATCACCAAGAGATGTGTGGAAATGCAAAATTTCGCTAGGGCAAGCAGGATTTCGCGAATAGCTAAATTTCGCGAAGGCTTAGCGAAATTTATGTGAGAAGCGAAAATGCAAAATTTCGCTAGAATGTTGCCTAGAGAAATCTCCCGTGTCTAGCGAATTTGTATTCTCGCTTAAGATTGCGAAATTTTCGCTATATTGCGAATTTTCGTAATCCCAAATAAATTTTCGCAGAATCTTAGCGAAATTCCCGATTTGGCCGATTCATCACCGCAGATTGGCTCGCCCCCATCAGATCGATTTCCATCACTTTGCCTTCATTCTTCTTTGATTTTTGGTCCGCTTGATACGACACGAGCCCAATCTTCATGATTCATCATATGTCTCGATATCAACTCCCAAAGTATGCAAAAACCCGCAAACAAACGCCAAAATAACCTCTAAATGGCATAAGTGATACTAAGAAGACTTGAAAACTCAATTGGCATAAATGACATGATTAGTGCCAAAGCACTCAAACCTATCTAATATGGTTCAAAATAGCACTGGGTACTAATCACACCCCCAACCGAAACGCTGCTAGTCCCTGTGCAATGCAAAAACTAAAAGGAGTGTATATGCGTTGATTTTCAAAATTTTATGATTCAAAAGGTATGTACATATAAACATTGTCCTTAAACTGAAAAATGGACACCAAGTTTGAAAACCGACATGAAAGAGCCAAAACCATACAAGAACAAATTTTTTAGGTCAATATTGATTCCATGATTCTCAACTTGAATTTCCACCTAAGTCTAATGGTTCTTTATATAACCATATTAAGCCAATAAATTGCAAAATTTGTCCCCTCCCAACCGAAAATCGTCATGGCCTTGCCGTTGAACAACCTGTATAAGGATAGCTATGCAATTCTTTCTTTATTCAACTATATCAGAGTAATGCTTAAAATCCGACTTCACCAAAGTCCGTAATCTGGTCCACCATGACTCCAACCAATTAAGGTTTAGGGCATCAAGCCAAAAGGATCACTCGACCACAAACTCTACAGGCTTCACCCCGATTCGAATGACTTCAAAATCAAGCACCAACAAATCAAGTTGGGATCACCTTATCCACCCATGTAATCGAACACTAAATCGATGACTTCAACCAATTAAGGCTTAGGGCATCGTTTCAGCCGCTTATACACCCTGACCGCAGTTCTGCTTCAAGGCAAAACTTCACGACTTTATTTTTCTTTCTTTTGCTTTTTTTCGTTTTTTTTTTCTTTTGCTTTTCCTCTTTTCTTTCCTCGGAAGACAAATCGGGTCTTCTAAGTGTGGGTAACATAAACCTATCTTTAGGTTGCCAACATGCTTAAGGCCTACTATGCAAAGCTTAGCTGAGTAAAACAAATTCACAAAATTTATCAAAATAATCCGGAGCCAGCAGAATTCAAGATAAGGGGAGAAATTTTCAAGTCGAAAGTATGTTGAAACTTCAATCGACTAAAAACTCAAGCTTCAAGCATGGAATTTGTTCTAACATAAGGCGACAAACAGGCTTCAAATTTCCAATAAAAAACAATTTAATTGTCCAATTTGAAGCAATTCAATTGTTCAATTGAAGCAATCCAATTGTCCAATTGGAGACAAAAACGATTACATATGGTAAAAGCACAAAACATGGTATGCAAAAATCAGATATATATATAGACCGAATAGCTTGGAGAGTAGCAAATGTATTAGCATGATACACTACAAAGCTAAACATACAAACATATCACCGCTACTATGGCTAATACATAAATCCTAAACAAACAGTAGGCGCTGATAAACCGTAACTATACAAAATCATAAAAGAACCCAACCACCTCACCGCGGTGGCGGCGGGTCCGGTGCCACGCACCCAAACATCCAAATAGGCTGCTGCCAACACATCTAATAATAACCGAAATTATTAAAATCGACTAAATTAAAACAAAAGTAAATTGTTGAACTCGCAATTCGGTTTCGGAAACACCCTAACTAGCCTAATTTCAAAATTTACTCATGAGGGTCAAGGAGAATGATCTCCTCAACCCTAAGAAGGGCCTAAGCCAATTCCATGTGCCGGGACTTCCCATCGTGACTCGTCCCTCACCGATGGATTCCGACTGGATCAATCGCCCCACAAAGGGCTATCGATGGCCATACCACACCGCTTCACTGGCCGCTTGATCCCGGTAGTTCTCGTCATCCCAGCCTTCCCCATCTCACACACCGAGTTACTTCACATCATTAGTCACTTGATTTTCGCCCATTATTCTGTTTGTTGTTTAAGTGAAATATGTTCAACTCCAATGTCATGTTACCAAACGTAGTTCGCATGACTCCATTCCCCAAGAATTTATTATTGCATCAGTCAATGAAATGGTCTTCCCAAGATGATTGGAACATGACTGGTTCACTTGCAATTGGCTCAAATACGAGCACTACAAAATCTACTCGAGTAGGTAGAATTTGTCTATTTTCACCAAGATATCCTCAACTATCCCCTGATTTTAACCCATTCATCTACCAACGATACAGGATGCTGGTAGGTTTAAGTTCACCTAAACCTAATCGCTTGTATACTCGACTCCGGTGATTAGGTTCACACTCGCTCCTAAATCAAGCAATGACTTGTCTATGCAATTCCCACCAATATTGGCTGAAATTGTGGGAGATCCTGGATCCTTGTATTTGACTGGATTCTTACTTTGATTATGGTAATCGACTTGTTCGCAAGAAATGCCTTTTCTCAATGCCTAATCCCTTCTCGACAGGTAAAGATCTTTCAAAATTTTGCATAAGCAGGGACTTTGATTATGTCTACTGTGAGGTATGTTAACCTTCACTTGCCTTAAGACTCTAAAATGCCCGCTTGTCGAGATGCCTTCTTCTTACCTCTAAGTGTCAGGAAATGGAGGCAGATGCGCATTTCATCGAATCTCTTTAGGAGAATATGCTCGGGATCGCACCCTCCTCCCTGATCGATCTTCTTCAATGTGCTTCGGGTACGGGCTGATCAACCCTTTCCACTTCTGGTAATTATACCTTTAACTCCATCCATCCCGGTCTGTCGGATGATCCACCTCATGGACTCTTCGGGTTTGGCAATCGCTTGGGAAGGAACCTTCCTTCACTTCAGCAACTTGTCGATCTCGTGACGAACATCAGAGGTTATCAATTTTGTTTAGATTGCTCTTAAGCCCATCTATTCTCTTATTCAAAGGTACTTCTATTAGTGATCAATCCTTGTGCCAGCTTACACATTGATTCCTTTTGCTCTTCCACAAAGTCGCTCTACCACCTTACTCAAATTAAAATGGCTTGCTCCACAGGAGATGAGGATGGTGGTGGTTGTGGTTGAAATTGGGAACCAAACTGTGGTTTGGCACCTGGGGGTACATAAGTAGGGGGAGTGGGCTTCCAGGAAAGGTTAGGGTGATTCCTCCAGTTAGGGTTATAACTGATACCATATGGAGCATCTATGGGTGGTTTATTTTGATTTAGGACATGGGCATACTCTAAAATAAAGGTTCTCGTGTGGTGATTATTTGATTGAAAATTAGCAAGAAAGTCGTGATGCGTATAACTCATTAATTGTTTGCATTTCATGCTGATTTTTCATTTCACTCATCCACCTTCTAGTTAAAGTGGTCAATTTTTCTTTCATCCTCGTGTCTTTTAAAGTGCAGCTACGCCCCCTCGCCGGTCTGAAGGCCTCGATCTTCTGGCCTCCTCGATCTCGGCTCATCCCATGCCTTGAGGTTTCAAACTTGGCCATAGTTCAAAAAGTCCATGGCTTCATCCCTGCTTTTGCTCAAAAAAATTACCCTCCACACATAGTCTCCAATAGCTTGCTTCATGGTCGAGACATACCATCATAAAAAATGGTTTACCAAAGATCCATGTATCAAACCCACGATGAGGCATGCACTGATGGTCCTATAAATCTCTCCCAACACCGATAAAACCTCACTCATCCCGAGCCGCAAAGGTGTAAATTTGTCTCAAATTATTAGTCTTATGAGCACCGAAGAACTTCTTCAGAATTCGCCCCATGTACTACCAATTTCTAATGGTTCTGTGCCTCGTGAGTTTAGCCACCCTCGTCGTTCTTAAGGGGTCATGGAAATGCTTTTAGCTTCAGCAAATCCATGTCCATCATACCTTCCTAGCGTTGGGTAGTGCAACCTCCTCAAAATCCCTAATATGAGTGTATGGATTTTCATTTTCCATACCATGATATGTGGGAGTAGGGGTACTAAATATGGCCTCACCGCTACATCTTCAAGCAGGGAGGAATGATACGCAGATGGGACACTAACCTGGGGAGGTGGATGTGATCCTCATGGTTCTATAGGTCGTTGATTCATCAGTTCCGTGCTGACTGCTGTTCTTCGTGTAGTAGACCATGGTATCGCAGGTGTACATCGGGACTTCACCGACCGGGTCAGGCTGTGTACCGATTCTATGCGCCTTCCCGTTCCTCCTCGTCCCAAATTTCCGCATACACAATCACATAATAAACCGAGACACAACAAAGAGCATAAACCAACTTGCAAAAGGTTAGGTTAGCTAAAACAAAACCGATCGATATAAAAAAAACGAAACGCGAAGCTATCGCAAAGTGATGAAAACTCGCAGCCATCGGCGAACTCGGGTTACAAAAGAGTTAAAAAGATTACCTTCACTTGTGATGTTGGATCACAAGTACACTTCAACTTATCATCCGTGAGTTTGGCACCATCACTTAAGAACGCGCCTATTTGATTCGCTTACCTAGTGAGTCGAGCTAAAATCAAATAAAATTTATATACACTCTGTTTCCTACTACCGTAGTCAAGCTACTCAAAGATAGTGGTCTGTATCGAACACGGATGGGTTTTCATCCTAGGAATGATTTGTATAAGACGAAGGTAAGACTTTCTATTTGGACTTTTTTGGATTTTTGTTTCAAAAAATGCTAGATGAGTTTGAAACCGATTAACTGTAAAAAACCGAAATGAAGTGTGAAAAGTTAACTTTGAAGATTTAGTCACTAACCCAGCTAGTGGCAAACAAGTGTCCTCCGGTTTTATCTCAAGTATGACAAGCAACCTATAGTCCAAGCCACAACCTGACTTATGTTTAACTAGCAAACCTCACCCTAAAAACAACTCCTATTTGAGTTAACACTGCATAAATATGCATCTATCGCTCTCTTTCAGCTTGAAACCCTAACATTAAATATCATCTCGAGGCTCGTAAAGACTATCTAATGAACCACAAGGCATCTAGCAATAAGTATGACCCATCCCTGGGCTACGGTAAGTATTAGCCAAATTAATAACATTCAATGCTATTCAACCATATTTTGAGAAGATAAAATATAAACACGATACCCGTAGCTTTAATACAAGAGGATTAACCCGTGATATGCTCCCACCACCAAGCTAGCTCCTTTTCTTCAAAGAAAAGAGGTTTACTAAGCATCTCGAGTCATCCTCAAGAGTGGTAGTTCGGGCAGCCAAGAAAAACAAGTGGAAAGAGGAGAGAGAAGAGAGAAAAGCAAACCCTAACTAAACTACGACAAAATAAAACTTACCAAAATTGCTTCCTCAATTTCTTCCTTCTCGGGTTACAAAATTAGAGGGGGCTTATAGGCCACCCAATGTATGAAAATACCACAAAGCTTCAACAATTTGGCTAATTTTAGTGGACAAGAGAGTAATACACCAAATCAAGCTCTGCTGTATTGAATTATAAAGCATGACAGCGGCGTTGAATTTCCTCGCAGGTTTCGTGGCCTCGCTTAGGCAAATGAATATTACATGTTTAAAATTTTCGTTAGCTAGCGAACTACCAAGAGATAACGAAATGCAAAATTTCACAAAGTGTTGGTGATTTCGCTTAGCTAGCGAAATTCTCGCTTAGTTAGAGAAATTTCGCAATAGCGAAATTTATGTGAGAAGGAACGCAAATTTCAGCTTAGGAACAAAGGCCTAAATAAATTCTCGTGTCTAGCGAAATTGCACTTTCGCTTAAGATTGCGAATTTTTCGCTAAGGTCAAGGAATTTCGAGAATCCCAAATAAATTCGCAATCTTAGCGAAATTCGGATTTTCTCGATTCATCACGCATTACCCGTCCCTCTATCAGATCGATTTCCATCACTTTGCCTTCATTCTCTTTGATTTTCGGGTCCTGCTTGATGTATCGACAATTGAGTTCAACTTTCGCGATTCATCATATGTCTTTACATTTGAACTCCCAAAGTACGCAAAAAACCCGCAAAACAAACTAAAAATAACTCTAAACCCGCATAAGTGATACTAAGAAGACTCAACACTTCACTGGAGATAAATGACATGATTAGTGCGCAAAGCACCAAAAACTCATTCAATATGTGGTCTAAAACAAGACTTTTTGTGGTACTAATCAACGATCACTAACATCGGATCCCTCCCAGAATGTCGGAGACATGCTATCGCGATAATTCCTCTCAGAATCGAAAAGCATTCTTCATCACGCACGCTATGCCCATCACTTAGGTGCCCATATGTGTCAAGGTGGCGCGCCAAAGCATTGACGTAGCACTATTTCATAATGAACCTCCTCCCATGGCCTAACTTTATCGCGACAGGAAATTCTTTGTCGTGACACCGAACGATCTAACTCTATCGTGGGATACGAAAAATATGTCGACGAGCCCCGCTTGTCCAAGTATTGTCTTCCGCCTGTTCGGGCATCAATACGATAGAAATCGCGGTCGCGATAAAATGCCTCGGCCCGCGTGAGCAAGCTCCTCATTGCGCCCCAAGGCCTCCTACCGTGGAGCTCAAGGCGCGCCTATGCGCTCCGCCCGCTTGTGCTAGCTGGGTTTTTCGACGGCACGCCGTGCGGACTAGCCTCTGTCACGACATGGAACCAAAATCTTCGCCATGGATTGCGCGACCATGTCGCGACATGGGAACCAAAATCTCCCCGCTGCGATTGTAGCATCCTTCGTCACGGATGTAAACTCGAAAAATGGGTAGTAGCCCATTCTTCTCCATTCTCTGCACTTCCAAATTTTCCCTAATGTTTTTCATCCACTACTACTGCCTCTATATCAATTGCACAAACAGTAAAAAGTCCGAGAAATGTTAACACTGCACTGGAACAATCCCGAAACTAAGTTTCTTTTACAAAACTTATTATTTACACAACTAGAACTGGATATTCAACCCAGAATATTACAAAATATAAATGAATAGGCCGCAATCCGGCCTTTTCACAAAAACTCCACCGCTTCGCCTAGTGCACCTCCGCACTAAAAATATTTCACAACGGAGACCAATGCCCAGTAGAAAATTTTCCTACAAGGGCTACTCCCTACCTAAAATGCACATGTAATAGCGTACATAAAACATCAAATAATATTCCATATAAATAATGCAATCCTATATGGAATGTTCCGTGTCATACCTGAGATGAGACTCCTCATGCCCAAAACCCGAGTCCCAACCGACTCCCTCACACCTACAATGCCAAGTGTGAATAATCAGTCATTGGTGTTTCCCCCAATGACTTAAACCATTGGACAACCCTCTAATTTTAATTTGTCAAATCCCGTGTATTTATTTATGGGCCACTTCATTTTTCTGGGTCACACTGCAGGATCGTCGTACACCTTCCAACATTTTACGGGGCTTTCACCGTCAGTGATCATGTCTAACTACATATAAATTTGGGTCTTTCACCCTAGGGGAGATCTGCCCCATCTTGCTTCACCCAAACACACGTGATTTATTATTATTATTATTTACACCACCGTGAGTCTCATTTTTGGATGTTGTCCCATTTCCGAGCTCACCACACATTCACCAAGAATAGTGAATGACTAATACCATGCACACACACCCGACTCAACACGATGTGACCGTGCATATTAAATGCAATCATGCCATTTCATGCTATGTTACGCTACATGCACATTAAGAGTTACATGCAACATTTCAAAAACATGGATAATTATATTTTCTACATATAATTTACATCCATCAAAATAGTATATCTCAACACAATATTTTCACACTCATCATGTTATTCGATCAAGCAATAACACACAAAATGGCCCAATCTCGGACCCATAAAAACAGGGCACCACACGGTCCCTTCACTGTTAAGAACCATTTTTTTTGTTCATTTGTCACCCAACCACTGGGACACCAAAACTCACCACAAAACCCGAGGACATTAGTCCCGGGATTGAAACCACACCCTCAACATAGTCCGAGACTGTCCGAAACCAATCCCAAAATTTTCCAATATTCAGTCCCAAAATTTTAGGACTGAAACACCAGCCAATTTTGGTCCCAAAGATAGTCTATGCCATTAAATGATCTTTAAGCTAGAAATAATGCAAGTAGGAAAATTCATTACCTCACGGAGTTTGATGAAACTCCAATATTTTGGTACCCACATGTAACCCACGATGCGTGGATCGACTTTTACTCTCGAACTGTCGAGAGTCAACAATCGGAATGCCGGGAAAATCTCCCTTTTTTGTTTCTCTCTCTCTCTTGTTTGCTCTCCCTTCTCTCTTTTTTTCCTTTTCTTTTCTTTTCATTCTTCCTTATCCACCCACACTTCCTTCTCCTCTTTGTTCCATCCTTATCTCTTTTCATTTCTTTCCATTTTCTTTTCATTTTCTTCTCTTTCCTTTTTCTCTTTCTCCTACCCGTATGGGATCAAGGGGAAATCTCCCCACTTTCCTCCTTGGCCACTTGTCATCACCATGTTTTTCTTCCTTATTTTCTTTATTTTCTTCTTCCCTTTCATTACATCATGTAACACATGGTTCAATGTGATCCATTTATTCCAAGTGCACCACATGGATCATGCCATGTGTCACTTCCTTAGTGTGCCATGTGGCATCACATGGTCATGCCATGTGTCATCCGACACCCGATGCTTCGAAAAACGTGAAATTCCGACTGTCTCGGAATCTGACGAAATACGACGAAGTAAATAGATTTCGCAAGATGAATTTAACAGTGAAGTCTGTTTCATCATCCGAGATCTAGAAAATTTACGGTTTTCAACAAAAATTACCATTTTACCATTTTTTGAGAAAATCGAATTTTCGTTGTGTTTTACAGTTAGGATGTATGAGTGCAAGAGGTGCCTGGGTGAAATGAAGGAACTGCTTCACCAACAATGGAACAAGGAGGCGAAGCCCATCGGCAAACTGCTCCCGTGTAAAGTAGACGGCATTACCTACCTCCCCTACAATTGAGGTAGTCGCACTGTCTAACGTCTCTAAACTAATTTCGATAGGAATCTGGCGATAACCCTACTCTCCTCAGAGAGATGATGCAGGTCCAGCAATAGGCGTTTCAGAAGTACCCCTCTTACGCCCACAAAATTGGTCAAACCTCGCACCCTCTGCAGCCCTATAGGCAAATAAAAAAAAATAGAAGAAGAAGGAGTCAACTTGAGGTCCATAAAAAAAAAACCCTCGAAAGGGAAAAGAAATCTCCCCTGGAGATTTTACAACCCACTAGTGACAAAACCTAAAGAACGTAAACCAAAAACCTAAAAACCTTCACATAAACTAGTAGGACGCCTCCAACAACAAAGACACTCAAGCGAACCAATGACGAGAAAAAGGTTTGAGTTGCAAACACTCACCGGAAAATCAAAAGTTGTCGAAGAGTCAGATTCGATGGCTCCTTCTAAAGGAAGTTTACGTAAGTGCGTGAGGAAGGTGAATTACGTGAATGAAAATTCCGAGTGTACGTAAAGAAACCACTCTTGAAACCACTACCCCTATTTATAAGGGTAGGGCGTCATCAGGTGCATTAATGTGCCGTCAAAACGAGATGTGCAGGATGCAAATTGGGAGGCGTGGTATCCCATGCGCTTTAAACACACGTGAGCATCGCTTCCAAATGCATTAAATGTGCTAATTATTTCTCCTAAACTTTTCAACTCTCAACATCCAACATTTGAGACAACAATCTTTTCCCCCAACTGAAACAGCACAAAAACTCCAACAAAGAAAAATAGGGGGATTGTGAGTAACATGATCTTTAAGACTGTAAATCTAAGCCGTCTGTGGTTACTGAAGGCCCAATTCCACTCGCTCACCTAAACTGTGGATACTTCTAGACTCCAGAATGGAAGAGACCACCTAGGAAAGTAAGGTCAAACTTTTCCAAGTCTTGCTTAAGGCGGTCCGTCTGGGATTCCAAGTCTCTCACACTATTCCCGCCTATACGGGAAGTTTAATGCGAATACACCTAGAAGAAGAAAATCAAGAAACAGATTTATCCTCGAATTTCCTAAATTTCAAATCCCTTTACTTCCCTAAAGATTAATCCCTCGATGAGCTACACTACTGATAAGGAAAGAGATATTTTGTTCCAAAAAAAAAAAAGATTATTTCCGGAGGAAAAGGGAGGGATTTTTCAAACCACCCTCTATAAATTAGGAGGATCTCCACGATGAGAGGTATGCGATCCGAACTGTGTGAACTTCCTTCTTCCTTCTCTCCGTATCTTTGCTGACTTAATCATCGAAGAGGCAGCCGGCCCACCACCGTCGAATCGCCCTTTTTTGCAGGATTATATTGCACCGCTAATGCCCTAGAGGTTAGACGATCAAGGTAACCACAAGGATCATAATAATGATTACTCCTGCTCACTGTACTTTGCTTTTATGAATCCAGAATCATATTCATGGAAAAATTTTGGGATACTTGCACTGTATGCTTTCTTATGTGTATGTAATACAACGCTTTCATACAGATTAATTAACTGGAGTAACTTGGAGGAGGACAGAACCAGATGATCAACAACAAAGAAGAAGACATAATAGAACAACAGTACTGGAGGGCAAACTGACTCTCAAGGGGAATTGAATATTACTTGGGGCTTTATTCTGGATGTGCTTGAAAAGCCTTAGTTCCACTCATTATCCCAGTACTAATCCTGTCTTAAAAGTATGAAAGGCTGGCGAAGAAGAGAAGGGGGACCATGACTGTGACGGTGGAAGGGAAGTGGAAACTCTAGAGGAATTATCCTTAGCATATACCAATTAATTTTTACGGTATATCCATACCTAATGTGCGAATCATGCATCATAAAAGGCAGCACTTGAAGCCCCGGGCAGCACAAGAACCCAACAGCTAAGAGCCGAGTTTTTTGAGGGTAGAGGAGAATAACAGTGTGATTCTATTTTGGCACAGATATCACGCATGGAGTAGAAGGCGTAGCTGCTCTGCCAAAGGAGAATTGCCCTGTCATTCAGTTACTCTACCACTGTCCAAGCCCAGATCAACAATGTAACTACCTCTTATCTTTCTCAACAGCTTTTAATGTTTTTATTGACTGACATGCAGGTGAAAGAATATGAGCCGGAAAGAAGTCAGATGGAGCCACAAACAACAATGAGCATCGACGACCAGATTGGAAAAATTCAATGCACAAGTTTGCCAGAGGATACTACACAAGGACAATGCGTGGTAGATATAGGTTTTTGAACCAAGAATTATGTTTTTCTTTCAGAAACATTTCTTGGAGAAATTGAATTAGGTTTGCCAAGAGCAGCTTGAAGTAACACCTCCGGAACTCCTTGTATAATCAATTGCATGTCATAATAAAATCCAAAAGTTAAGTAAATTTTATCTCTACTAATTAACTAGTTCCTATGTGAACTTCAGAAGAGTGATCTTTCTTAATTTCATGATTTTAATCCAGAGTATTTTCTTATTATATCACAAATTAATAGTTTTTTTTTAACATTATGCTTTGTTACCATGAGGATCAATAAAAGTTCCTTCCCACATTGAATATTGCTTGATCATCATTGAGGGGGAAAAATAAGTGAAAGCATCCACTAACAGTTCCAGGTGTGAAGTTTTACTGTTTTAGGGTGTAAGAAGGAGACATATTTTTGATAATACACTAAGACATGGTAGATTAATACCTGCTCTTCCACCCCGATCCTCTAACGAGTCGGCATTAGCAGAAAACTAAACGGGAAATGGTGAATTGAATCATCTTTAGTCCCCTATGAAGGACACCATATCTGTGACTGCCATGTTTTCATTATTTTTAAACCCATAGAGCTGTAAGCAACTAAACCAGACTGTCACTGGTCAATAATTAGTCCAGTTAATATCAACATGACACTAGATTATGAATTGCAAAAGAGCAGTACTAGAGTGAAAAGAATTTGACTATTTTATAATTTTTTTTGTTATCAAACCTGATGTTTTTAAGTCATTGACAAAGGCTGAAGGGCATGCCACCATCTTGGTACATGGGAAGGTGGGAGACAAGTTTCGATACATTATCAATGAAAGAAATTGCAATCTGGTATGGAAATAGGCTAACATCCAGACGAAGGGGATGGATGATTGGACTCCAGGCACTGAAAATAGACAGTATAGATAGTGCAGGTTCTTATTTCTTTCTATACTTGAGGGATGGTTTACAAGTTTCAATCTAGCTAGATAATGTTTTTCAGTAATCATTTTTCCAATCATGAAGCAACTACTGCTACTTATTGCATCACTTTATCATTGAGGCCACATGAATTAATACCTAGCTAGCTAAAATTAAGCATTGTAGATGTTCTTAACTTGACATTTATTTTAGGGTGATGACCAAAGAGAATTTAATTGAAAAAGGGAAAGATCGAGCTAGAAATGAGTTGAAAGTTGAAACTGCAGAAATGCCAAATCCAGGAATTGATTTGTGTATAACTTTTTACACCATGACATCAGAGAGATTTTTCGTGGCTGATTATAAAGAAGCACTTGTAGTAAAAAAAAGGCCTAGAAATCAAAGGTAACTTTTGAAATACAAAATCCAGGAGTTGTTGATTAATGTCTACAAATATTTACACCAGACATCAAAGAAAATTATTTAATAAACTATAAATTGGAGAATACATTTTAGAAGTGGCCTTAAGGTGATGCTGAAATGTAGTCAATTACAACAACTGTACATCCATATATCAATATTAATTAGAATGCTTTGTAGCACATGTAGTGGTATCAATTATCAAATTGGCTTCAATCAGCTAAAATTTGTTCCGATAATTATTATTGGAAGTATCTCTAGCTGCATGTGAAGAGAGTTTCAGTTGGTTTACTCATATATGGCTGTTGTGTAAGGTTCAATTCACATTCTCAAAATACGTCTCATCCGAGTCCCAAAATGCCAGCACAGATCAATGAAACTCCAGCATCTGTGAATCCTCCAATTGAACCTGCAACTGCAGTGATAAAAAAATTTGATTGGTTAAGATTTAACTCTTTCATAATAGAAGTAAATTAATAAAAAAAAAGCCATGACTGCTCTACATTCATTGTTCTGGAAAAGAACAATTGAAGCTCTACTTCCATCACAGTTCATGATCATTTACCTACTTCCTCTAGAATGTCTATAGCTTCTTCTTCCTTGTGACCTATAATATCAGAAGAAACCATTAATGAAACTTAGTGGAAAAAGCAAACATTTAGAAAATAGCCTTTTGATATCCTACACTAAAAAAGGAAAAAATAAAAATAAAAATAGTTCTCAACTAATTTAGTGTGACTGGTGATCAAAGGCTGAAAGACAAACTGAAACTTCTAGTTAATAGGATATATGTAATGATACCATATAAAAATTGAGAGAAATAAATGCTAATTAATAATAAAAATGACCAAGATGCTAATTTCAACAGTGGAAGTTGTTATCATAAACAACCTGGATTAGAAAGCTTGCTTATGTCAGTTCATGCATGGACGGAATAAATATCTATGTACAGGTGCATAGGAAACAATTTGCTAGAAATTCATGCATTGAGATGCAACCTGATGAGTCCTACCGATGAGAACTAGTTATTATCAACCGCCAATGTACTAAATGCATAAGTTTCTAATAGCATTTTTTGTAGATGATCAAAACGGAACTGCAGAAGAATTGCCGGGCAAATCTCCATTGGCAGAGGGCACACGACAAGAACGGACGGCTTCGCGTGTCTGTAAGTGGCTGCCTGCCAACGGAGAACTTGCCCTGTAATATGCAACTGCACCAGAGGCCTGTTGAGCTTGGCCGGTGATGAGATTTATTTTTATATCACCTTAGAAGAGGAATATCCATGGAATACTAATGCCAACATGCCATCTCTGTCTGAAATGCCTTCCAGCAATTGAAGGCGCTCCATCCCTTTATTCTTGTGCCGTAGTTTCCTGTACCAGCCCAAGAAGTTAATTTTTCTTAATTAAATATAATATTACAAAACAGATTGAGAATAAACTATTATCTCAAATATAGATACATTATTGGTGCATTGCTGCTTAGAATGCCTACAATACCTCTCAGTCACTCAAATCTTAAAAAAGTACATCGTATATTTATATATAAGCATCCCAAAACGGAATTAACCCATACCTTAATAAAATCAATATTAGGCCATAGGCTCTTTACTAAAATCCCTAAAACCAAATTTTATGATATCACATTGCAAGACTTTTTTTTGGTTAAGTCAAACAAAATTCATTAACTAATTTTTAAATAAACTCACGCTTATTAAGGAATTCCAAGGTAAAGAATGGAACAAACTTGCACCCAACAAAGAAAATCTCAATCTCTTTTAGTGCCAATAAGAGTTCGGGGATCACTATCGAACACCAACCATATTCAAGCGATGCTCAAATTTGGCTATAAGGAGTGACTTGGTCATCATATTTGTAGGATTATCATGAGTATTAACTTTATCCATAATAATATTACCATCTAATATGGAAGGGGCAATGGTGGTTGCATCCCTTGTAACGATAGAATCTTGCAATGCATATAACTTGCTAGACCTTCTCTTCCCTTATATAACAATATGGGTACTTTTGCCGACCTTTAGAACTTCACTTTTACCAATGTCTTTGTACCTTTTGTAAAAAAAATATTTAAAGAAAGTGCAATGGTGATTTCTCCTTCAAAAGAATCTAATTCGATAGATGAAAATGAATTCGAGATAGGGTATTTCGATTCTTTAGTTGTTTTTCTTTAGTATCCATGATAAGGGCATCTTGTCAAACTCTAACATTAATGTGTCGCCCAAATCCATTTGGGGAGCCTCGCATTTTTACTTGTCGTAACAAAAATATGTTGTTTCAATCTAACAATGGAATATCATTTACCTGTTAAGAATCGCATGGTTTGGAAGAAAACGACAAATAGACAACAATAAAAATGACGAAATAGAAGAATTGCACTGATTGCGAAATCCGTATAAGGGTTGGAAACCATGAGATAAATTTATTATTTCAAATATGGATGCATGATTATACGGTCAATACAGGTGATAGAAACCAATGTTCCTGTAACGTCACAATACTTACCAAATTATGCCTTTTTTTTTTTCTTTAATAAAAACCTAAAAATCATTTTTGCACCAAATAAAATGGCATCGCTATATTTTCACGAATCTAAATATATACAAAGAAACCTTCTAACCAATTCTTCCATCATTCATCCTGTTAGAACATATTTCCGACACAATGTTATTAATGGTTACGGTTGGCGAGAAATTGAAATAGATTGAGTAACATGAAGAGAATAAACTATAATGGATGCTTTAAAGGGGAAGATACTAGAGCATGTTCTCAATGTCTTTATCCGGATATATCTTTCCTATCATGCATGTGTGGCTCTTGTGACTTCTCAAATACACACAAAAATTTGAGTTTAGGATATGCGGAAGCTCGTGTTGAATGGTATTTTTGCGTATAAGTTTATGCTGGTATTATCACCTTTTCAGAATTTCAACAGGTGTGGTCCTTCCATCAAGGCTTACCCTACATATCAAACACAGGTCACAAAATGTGATGACCAGTACCCTTCTTTATAGCATCAGAAAAAGGAGGTTAAACTTTATTTAAAGATTATTATAAAGACAATCAGAGGAAAAGGAAGAAATGGAAGATGGACAAGAACAGCTCAATAAGGGAAGATCCATCGGCAGGTTCTCCTTATCTCCTTCCCTATTTAGTCTGGGTCCTTCTAGAGTTGTTCAACTGGCATAAAAGGATCATAGTAATAGCTATTTCTGCTCAGTACTTTGCTTCTTTTATGAATCCGGCATCATATTCATGGATAATTTTCGAGATACCTGCTCTATATGGTTTCTGCGTGTATATGTAATACAACGCTTTACAGATTAATTAGCTGGAGGTACTCGGAGGAGCACTGAACCAGATGATCAACAACAAAGAATAAGACATAATAGAATGGAGGGCAAACTTGCTCTCATAGGAAATTGAATATTACTTGGCTTTATTCTGGATGTGCTTGAAAAACCCTAGTTCCACTGATCATTATTCCTGTACTAAACCTGTCTTAAAAGTATGAAAGGCTGGCGAAGAAGAGAAGGGGACCATGACTATGACGGTGGAAGGGAAGTGGAAACTCTAGAGGAATTATCCTTAGCATATGCCAATTCATTTTCAAGGCATATCCATACCTAATGTGCGAATCATGCAGCATAAAAGGCAGCACTTGAAGCTCTGGGCAGTGCAAGAACTCGACAGCGAAGAGCGGAGTTTTTTTTAGGGTAGAGGAGAATAGCAGTGTGATTCTCCTTCGGCAGAGATATCACGCATGGAGTAGAAGGCGTAGCTGCTCTGCCAAAGGAGAATTGCCCTGTCATTCTATTACTCTACCATTGTCCTGGCCCAGATCAACAATGTAACTACCTCGGATTCTTTCCCTAAGAGATTTTAATGTTCTTATCAACTGACATGCAGGTAAAATCAATTGAGTCAGCGATGGAGCCACAAACAACATTGAGCATCAAAGACCGGCTTGGAAAAGTTCAATGCACAAGTTTTCCAGAGGATGCTACGGGATGACACCCAAGATTATCAGTTAATGAAGGAGCTGCAGGACAATGCTAGATATAGGTTAATTTTTGAACCAAGAATTATGTTTTCCTTTCAGCAACATTTACTTGAGAAATTGACTTAGGTTTGCGAAGAGCAGCTTGAAGTAACATCTCAGGAACCCCTTGTATAATCAATTGTTATAATAAAATCCAAAAGTTTAGTAAATTTTATCCACTAATTAACTAGTTCCTATGTGAACCTCAGAAGAGTGATCTTTCATTCATGATTTTAATCCAGGGAATTTTCTTATTATGTCACAAATTAATGTTTTTTTATAACATTATGCTTTGTTACCATGAGGATCAATACAAGTTCCTTCCCACATTGACTATTGCTTGATCATCAACAAGCCATAAGTTAATGAAACTTACCAGGAAATTGAGGGGGAAAAAAGTGGAAGCATCCACTGATAGTCCCAGGGTGTGAAGTTTTAGGGTGTAAGAAAGCAGACATGTTTTTGATAATGCATTAAGACATGGTAGATTATCATCTCTTCCAAAGCAATATGTTATTCTGATCTTGATGCAATTCATTCCACTCTGATCCTCAAAGAAACTGTGTTAGCATAAAACCGAAAGGGGGATATGGCAGCAACCTGAAGAAAGATTAATGGTGTAGTGAATCATTTTATATACGTCCTCTATTAAGAACACCATGTCTATGACTGTCATGTTTTCATTATTTTTAAACCCATAGTGCAGTAAGGAACTAAATCCTGACCGTCACTGGTCAACAATTAGTCTAGTTAATACCAACATGCATGACACTAAAATATGAATTGGATAAGAGCAGTAGAGTGAAAAGCATTTGACGGTTGTATAATTTTTTAGTTAAATATTATATATACCTGAGATTTCTAAGTCATTGACAAAGGCTGAAGGGCATGCCACCATCTTGAGTACATGTGAAGGTGGGAGACAAGTTGCATTACATTATCAATGAAGAAATTGCAAAGTGATACGGAAATAGGGAAACATCTAGACAAAGGAGATGGATGATTGAATTTCAGCGCACCAAAAATAGAGAGTATAGACAGTTCAGGTCCTTGTTTTCATACTTGGAGGATGGTTTGGTCAAGTTTCATAGTGATGTTTTCGGTATTCATGTTTCCAATCATGAATCAATTACAGCTACTTATTGCATCACTTTATCGTTGAGCCCACATGAATTGATACAAGCTATCTAAAATTAAGCATTATAGATGTTCTTAACTTGACTTTTATTTTAGCACACTGATCACCGAGAATTTACTTGAAATTGGGAAAGGTCTAGCTAGAAATGAGTTAAAGCTGCAGAAATGCCAAATCCAGGAATTCTTGTATACAACTTTTTACACCAGACAGCAGAGAGATTTTGCATGACTGATAAAAGGCCTAGAAATCATAGGTAACTTCTGAAATACAAAATCCAGGAGTTGTTGATTAATTTTCTACAATATTTACACCAGACAACAATGAAAATTTTGCTGGAACAATAAATTTGAGAAGACATATTTTAGAAGTGGCCTAAAGATCATGCTGAAATGTTGTCAATTACAAGTTACAGCCACTCAACATAATTAGAGAAAGTTGTGAAGAAATATAAGAAAATGATGTTTTTCTTATTGAAAATGAATGAGTGAGTTAATATTACATAGTATAGAGACACCTATATATATACAAAGTTAATAGAATAACCAGAGGATATTCTAAAAAATATCCTAGGACAAGCCATGTGATATTCCCAAGAATATCCTATGATTCTCAATGTTTCCTCGTTCGAAACATATTCGTTATACGCATCGTTCATATAGCGCACTTAATCCCATCCGACGACGTAATGCGACACCCGGGCGTGTTCCATGACGAGTTGACGTGATTGACGCAGACCGCCTGAGAAGATCCGACATAGAAGATCCCGCCGGAGGAGACTCGACCGAGCATCCGTCTCTGAAAGATATTTGACCGAGAAGATCTGCCAGAGGAGATCTGATTGAGAAGATCCGCGGGAGGAGATCCGACTGAGAAGATCCACCGAAGGAGATCCGACTAAGAAGATCCGTCGGAGGAGATCCGTTAGAGGAGATCCGTCGGAGGAGATCCAATTGAAAATATCCGTTAGAGGAGATCCATCATTTGAGATCCGTCGGAGCGGATCTTTCGGAGGAGATCACCAAGCTTGTTACAAACAAACTAAATCCTTAGACCTTGAAGAGACTTAGTGAAAATGTCTGCTAGTTGGTCACTCGAGTTGACAAAACTAATAGTCATGCATCATGAGGCAATCTTCTCTCGAATGAAGTTACAAATTCCATCATTGCTATCTCCGCGAAAGACTGTGGTCAGCTAAATGCGAGTACTTACCAAGTTATCACACACAAGCTTCATTTGTCCATCCTTCCCAAATCTTAGCTCCTGAAGAAGCTATTTGAGCCATATAAGTTCACAAGTTGTCAAAGACATAGCTCGATACTTAGCTTCAACACTAGACCTGGCCACCACATTCTGTTTCTTACTCTTCTATGATATTAAGTTGTCTATAATAAATACAAACATCCTGAAGCAGAAGTTTCTCGTTTTACAGCGAGCCTCGCCCCGCCATATCACAATAGTCAATCTATGTGACTGCTTTCATATAACACCCCCTGACCTGGTGTTTCTTTGATATAATGAAGGATACGGATCATGCATCCCGAAGACTATGACATGGTGACCAAGTAGAACTAACTAACTAGATACTAATAAGAAAGGAAATGTCCGGTTTGTTTGATGGCAGGTAGTTTAGTCTCCCACTAGTCATTGATATCTCCTCGATTCGTAGCGCTCCCCCTGTCATGAACAAGCTTGACATTCTGATCCAAAGCGTGTCTACAAGCTTATAGTCTAGCATGCCAGCCTCTAATACATCAGCATATACTTCCTCTGAGACATAACCACACCGGAATTAGACTGAGCTATCTCAATTCCTATAAAGTATTTGAGTTTCCCCGAGTCTTTTGTTTGAAAGTGGTTGAAGAAGTGCTATTTAAGTTTCTGAATACCGTCATAATCACTTTCTATTATAACAATGTCGTCCACAAACAATCAGATAGATGCACTGTCCTGATGATGTATTATGATAGAAGACAGAGTGGTCTAATGTACTTCAAATCATACTGAACTCCTATACCATAGAGCTAAAGCAAGCAAACCAGTTCGAGGGACCGGCGAGACCATAAAGAATGACGAGTCTCGCATACCAACCAAACTCCCCGAGCAACAATCCAAAGGCAAGCTTCATATACCTCCTGAAGGTCACATGGAGAAATGCATTCTCGATGTTCAACTGACATGGCTAAGAGCTCATAAGAACTATAGATAAGAGAAGTCAACGTGAGTCATCTTGGCAACAAGAGAAAGTGTCAAGTGCAACCCATTTTAATACATGAGTTATACACCTAACTTTAAGATGATCCACTCCGCCATCCGGGCCAATCTTAACAGTATAAACCCAATGGCAACCAACATGGGACTTGTTAATAGGTAATTAGGGGACTAGGTCCTATGTGCCAGTAGAATGAAAAGCAGCCATTTCTTCAACCATTGCCTGTTTCCAGCCCGAATGAGAGAGGGCCTCATGTACAATGTTAGGAAGAGAAACATAAGACAAGGTGGAAATAAAAGCAGAATATGGTGAGGATAAATGATGATAAGACAGGAAAGTGTAAATAGGATGAGGATTATGAGGAGAACGAGTATCTTTCCAAATGGAGATGGGAGAATCAACGTTGACGACAAGACCAGAGTTGTGGAGGGGGGCGCTATAGGAGATGAGTCATTAGGAGGCCCAATGTCGGTACGCGGACGAAGAGTATACACCTGCAACAATCAAGGTGAAGTAGCCGAACCTCGCAGGATAAGGCCAGGGGTTATGAGGTAGATAAGACCCTGGATTAGAAGGGGCAGGGGAAGAGAAGAGGAGAGGCAAGGTGCAGTCACTGGTATCGAATATCGATGAACAGATAGTGCACAGAACATAACGAATATGGGAATGGTGAAGATGGATCACATTCCGGATTTAGAAGTTTGTCCCAGACGAGCAGTATGACAGTATTGTAATCAGATAAACGCAAAGGGATTGTGAGGTTGATTTAGTGAGAAGAGAATGAGGAACCCACTCTAGGCATTAAGAAGGAGAACCTTCACAACTAACTCTCCTAAAGAGAAAGCACCAATGATAGGTACCCAAATCCAATAGGACAGCTCAACCCAAAAGACTGGCCTATAAGTAGGAGAACCTTTCACGCTTATGTACCACTCCACAATCTCATGTGAAACCAGTGTGGGATCATATTAGCCTCAAAACACATCTCATCCAAGTCCCAACTAAAGCAATGCCAGCACAGATCAAAGAAACTCCAGCATCTATGCATCCTTCAATTGAACCTGCAGCAACTGCAACGATTAACAAAATTCGATTAATTAAGATCAACTCTCTGTCATCATAGGAGTACATTAATAAAAATACCATGACTACTCTACATTCATTGTTCTATAAAAAAATGATGGAAACTCTCTACTTCCATCACAGTTCATGATCATTTTCCTACATCCTCAAGAATGTCAACAGCTTCTTCCTTGTGACCAATAGTATCAGGAGAAACAATTTATGAAACTTATTTAGTGGAAGGAGCAAACATTTAGAAAAGAGCCTTTGGATGTCCTACACTAGAAAAAGGAAAAGATAAAAATAAAAATGGTTCCCAATAAATATAGTGTGACTGCTGATAAAATGCTGAAAGATAAACATAAACTTCTAGCTAATAGGATGTAATGTTACCATATAAAAATTGAGAGCAAGTAATGCTAATTAATAATAAAAATGACCAAGATTCTAATTTCATTGTTACATAAAAAACCTGGATTAGCAAGCTTGCTTATGTAGGTTTATGCAAGGATGGAATCAAATATATATTTACAGGTGCAGATGATATAATTGTTGAAGAATGCTTCAAAAATGCCCACATCTCCATGTCTCTCATTTGTGTCCTATTATTTAGGAAAGTCTTTGTGTTTATTTATTTCTTTAATTGTTAGCGAGAGAGTCCATGTTTTATTTGAGAGTTTTTAGCTAATGTGGTAAATGGGGAAAGTTAATGTGAATAGGAGAGTAAGTGCGTCAAGTTAGTTTTTTATTTTTAATTTTATTTATCTCTTGTAACCCTATTTATAGGCACTTTTAATGTTTGAAAATAATGAGAGAGTTGTACTTTTTTTTTCTACTTCTATTTTGTTTATTCTCTCATCTTCAAATTCCAACATGGTATAAGAGCCATATAGATCTTGAGGGTTTGTGAGTGATTCCAATGGTAACGAATAATTTTTCTCTCCCACTCCTACTCTTACAAAAGAAAATGATCACATATGGGCTATTAAAATGAAGGTCTATCTAAAAGGTTTGAGTTTGTGGGAGCTTGTTGAGAATGATGTTGATCTTGCTGCTCTTCCATCAAATCCAACACTAATTACTCAGTGGGATCATTGCAAAAAACCTGGATATGAAGAGAAAGAATGTTAGCACAAGGGAAAGTCTCAATTCTTCAACTGCAAAAGATTTTGGCATCTACAAAAATATTGTAGAACAAAAATGGAACAAGCAAATACAATGAAAGAGGTTGGAGAAACTCTCTTCTGAATTAATTAGTGAAAAGTACACCAAGAAGAATTTTTAGAAAGAAGTGATCTAACAAGTGAAGGTTGATGAGAGAGTGCATCATGAGGTGAAGAGAAGTGATTTACAAATTTGAAAATGTGGAGAGAAGAGCTCCATGAAAATCAAAGATTTCTGCAACTTTGAATCAAGGGGGAGTGTTGAAGAATGATTCAAAAGTGCCCACATCTCCATGTCTCTCATTGGTATTCTATTATTTAGGAAAGTCTTTATGTTTATTTATTTCTTTAATTGTTAGTGGGAGAGTCCACGTTTATAAGTGAAAGTTTTTTGTAGCCACGTGGTAAATGGTGAGAGTTAGTGGTGAATGAGAGAATAAGTGGGTCAAGTTAGTTTTTTTATTTATCTCTTGTAATCCTATTCATAGGCACTTTTAATGTTTGAAAATAATGAGAGAGTTGTTTGTTTTTTTTCTACTTTTATTTTGTTTCTTTTCTCGTCTTCAAATTCCAAAAATAATGTGCTAGAAATTCAATAGGGTAACATGCGTTGAGATGCAACCTGAAGAGTCCTATCGACGAGAACTAGTTATGAATCACCAATGTGCTAAATGCATATATATGTATCTAATAGTATTAGGAGGCGATCAAAATGCATGTCTCGCCATGTCCTGTAAGTGACTCCGCCCGCCAAATGAGAACTCGTGACTTTAATATGCAACTTACACGAGGTCTGTGAGCTTGGCCGGTGGTGACATTTATATTTATACCACCTTAGAAGAGGAATATCCATAGAATAATGGTGACATGCGATCGCTATCTGAAATGCCTTCCAGCAATTGAAGGCTCTCCATCCCTTTATTCCCGTGTGATAAGCTTCCTTATACCAAACCTCCTGGCAACGACTTTAAAAGGTCCACAAGAACAAAGTGGTCGCCTCGACGACCTCTCGCAAAGGACGTAAAGAACAGCACAATGTAGGGAAAAGATCGACACCCACCTCGCACTTTCACGCATGCATGAGCTCGTGGTGGCGCTCCTCTCGTGATCTCGCTAACCGGCGTGATGAACCAACCCGCCTCCACCTAGAAGGTTGATCAATCGGCCTCGCCTGCGCCTATCTACAAATCATCAAGAAGATAGGTATGTCAATACACCCACAACCTAGGGAAATATGAGACATACTAAAAATAGGAAATCGTAGACAAACCTGTAACGTATGAATCGGCTCCTCATCGTATGGTGCCTTGAGAGCCGTGGGTCTCATACCACTGCCCCAACTGTGATCGACCCCTTTCGCCTCCAAGGGGGAGTCGTGAGCCTAGTTACATCATAAATGGGACCGGGGTCGATATGGAAAGGCTTACCTAATCCCAAGATTCAAAGTGTAAATGAAACAGATCTCTACCAAATGAGATATCCAATCGGGTAGAGAGTTCAACACACTGGGTACATCAAAATCAAACGCTCGCACTGCATGAGCGCAGAGGTGCTTCTGGGTGAAACTAAGGAACCGCTTCACTGGGAATCATGGAACAGGAGGTGAAGCCTATCGCAAACCGCGCTCCCGTAAAGTAGATGGCATTACCCGCCTCCCTACACAGGTAGCCGCACCGCCCAACACCTGCACTCCACCCCCTGTGAGGAATTGGGTCGCATAACCTCGGGCCTCTACGTACATGGCAAAGAAATAATGCAGCGCTTTCTGAGTACCTCCTATGCCCCAAATGGGATTGTTCAAACCCTTGTGACCTCTTACTCATCTCTATGGTAAACAAAAAAAAAAAATAGAAGAAGAAGGGGTCAACTTGAGGTCCATAAAAAAAAACCCTCGAAAGGGAAAAGAAATCTCCCCTGGAGATTTTACAACCTACCAAGGACAATACCAAAAGAACGTAAACCAAAAACCCAAAAACCTTCGCAGAAACTAGAACGACGCCTCCAACTACAAAGACACTCAAGCGAACCAATGATTTTAAAAAAGGTCTACAGCCACAAACACTCACTAAAATCAAATCAAAAGTCGCCGGCAAGAGTCTCCGATGACTCCTTTGAAAGGAAGTTTGGCATGTATGCGCAGGAAGGTGTGAAATACAGAATAAAAAAATTCTGAGTAGATGTAAAAGAAACCACTCTGAAACCACTACTCCCTATTTATACGGGTATACACGTAGCGCATTAAATGCTCTTCGTCGTAACAAGATGCACAGGATGCATATTAGGAGGTGTGTGTCTCCATGCGCCAACATCGTGAGATCTGCTTCCCATTGCATAAAAATGCACTAATCATTTCTTAAACTTTTCAACTCTCAACATCCAAATACGAAACAACAATATTTTCCCTAACTTAAACAAAGACAAAACCCAACAAAGAAAAGGAGGGTGGGGGTTTGTGAGTAACATGATCTTTAAGTCCGGGGCCCGTCGGGCCCAGGTTATGACACATGGCCCGACATTCCACCCACCACACCAAACCAAAGCGATACTTCCTAGACGGTAGAGGTCCGAAGAGACCACTTTAGGAAAGCAAGGTCAAACTTTTCCAAGGCTTGCTTGAGGCGGTCCATCTGGGATTCCAAGTCTCTCAGCTGGCCATTCTACCCCATATGGGAAGTTTAATACTTATAAGCACCTAGAAGCATAAAATCCACAAAAGGTATTTATTATCGAATTTCCTAGCTCCCAAATCTCTTACTTCCTTAAGATTAATCTCAATACAAGCACTGGGCTGGAGCAAGAAAGAGTAAATTTCGTTTGGGAAAAAATAGAGATTCTTTCCGGAGGAAAATGGAGGGATTCTCCAAACCACCCTCTATAAATTAGGAGGATCTCCATGATGAGAGGTATGCAATCCGAACTATGTGAACTTCCTTCCTCCTTCTCCATATTCTTTCCCATTCTAATTATCAAAGAGCGCGAATGTGGCCCACTCATTGTCGGATCGCCTTTTCTTGTGTTTATATCGCACCGCTGGGATACCTCGTAGTCGACGATCAAGGTAACTACAAGGATCATAGTAATGATTACTCCTGCTCACTGTACTTTGCTTTTATGAATGCAGAATCATATTCATGGAAAATTTTTGGGATACCTGCGCTGTATGCTTCCTTATGTGTATGTAATACAACGCTTTCATACAGATTAATTAGCTGGAGTAACTTGGAGGAGCACAGAACCAGATGATCAACAACAAGAAGAAGACATAATAGAACAACAGTACTGGAGGGCAAACTGACTCTCAAGGGAAATTGAATATTACTTGGGGCTTTATTCTGGGTGTGCTTGAAAAGCCTTAGTTCCACTCATTATCCCTGTACTAAACCTGTCTTAAAAGTATGAAAGGCTGGCGAAGAAGAGAAGCAGTGGGACCACACTTAGACGGTGGAAGGGAAGTGGAAACCTAGAGGAATTATCCTTAGCATATACCAATTAATTTTTACGGTATATCCATACCTAATGTGCGAATCATGCATCATAAAAGGCAGCACTTGAAGCCCCGGGCAGCACAAGAACCCAACAGCTAAGAGCCGAGTTTTTTGAGGGTAGAGGAGAATAATATGTGATTCCCATTTTTGGCACAGATATCACGCATGGAGAAGGCGTAGCTGCTCAAGCCAAAGGAGAATTGCTCCTGTCATTAGTTACTCTACCACTGTCCAAGCCTTAGATCAATGTAACTAATTTTTATCTTTTCTCAACAGCTTTTAATGTTTTTATTGACTGGACATGCAGGTGAAAGAATAAGAGCCGGAAAGAAGTCAGATGGAGCCACAAACAACAATGAGCATCGACGACCAGATTGGAAAATTCAATGCAATAAGTTTGCCAGAGGATACTACACAAGGACAATGCGTGGCAGATATAGGTTTTGAACCAAGACCATGTTTTTCTTTCAGAAACATTTTACTTGGAGAATTGGAATTAGGTTTGCTTAAGAGCAGCTTGAAGTAACACCTCCGGAACTCCTTGTATAATCAATTGCATGTCATAATAAAATCAAAAGTTCAGTAAATTTTATCTCTACTAATTAACTAGTTCCTACGTGAACTTCAGAAGAGTGATCTTTCTTTCATGATTTTAATCCAGAGTATTTTCTTATTATATCACAAATTAATGGGTTTTTTTTAACAATATGCTTTGTTACCATGAGGATCAATAAAAGTTCCTTCCCACATTGAATATTGCTTGATCATCATTGAGGGGGAAAAATAAGTGAAAGCATCCACTAACAGTTCCAGGTGTGAAGTTTTACTGTTTTAGGGTGTAAGAAGGAGACATATTTTTGATAATACACTAAGACATAGATTGCAGCCTGTTTTCCACCCCGATCCTCTAACGAGTCGGCATTAGCAGAAAACTAAACGGGAAATGGTGAATTGAATCATCTTTAGTCCCCTATTAAGGACACCATATCTGTGACTGCCATGTTTTCATTATTTTTAAACCCATAGAGCAGTAAGCAACTAAACCTGACCGTCACTGGTCAATAATTAGTCCAGTTAATATCAACATGACACTAGATTATGAATTTGAAAAGAGCAGTACTAGAGTGAAAAGAATTTTAGTATTTTATAATTTTTTGGTTATCAGGCCTGATGTTTTTAAGTCATTGACAAAGGCTGAAGGGCATGCCACCATCTTGAGTACATGGGAAGGTGGGAGACAAGTTTTGATACATTATCAATGAAAGAATTGCAATCTGGTATGGAAATAGGATAACATCCGGACGAAGGGGATGGATGATTGGACTCCAGGCACTGAAAATAGACAGTATAGATAGTGCAGGTTCTTATTTTCATACTTGGAGAATGGTTTGGACAAGTTTCAATCTAGCTTGATAATGTTTTTCGGTATTCATTTTTCCAATCATGAAGCAACTACTGCTACTTATTGCATCACTTTATCGTTGAGGCCACATGAATTAATACCTAGCTAGCTAAAATTAAGCATTGTATATGTTCTTAACTTGACATTTATTTTAGGGCGCTGATCAAAGAGAATTTAATTGAAAAAGAGAAAGATCGAGCTAGAAATGAGTTGAAAGTTGAAACTGCAGAAATGCCAAATCCAGGAATTGATTTGTGTATAACTTTTTACACCATGACATCAGAGAATTTTTCGTGGCTGATTACAAAGAAGCACTGGTAGTAAAAAAAAGGCCTAGAAATCAAAGGTAACTTTTGAAATACAAAATCCAGGAGTTGTTGATTAATGTCTACCAATATTTACACCAGACATCAAAGAAAATTATTTCTAGAACTATAAATTGGAGAATACATTTTAGAAGTGGCCTTAAGGTGATGCTGAAATGTGATCAATTACAACAACTGTACATCCATATATCAATATTATTTAGAATGCTTTGTAGCACATGTAGTATCAATTATCAAATTGGCTTCAATCAGTTGGAAATTTGTTCCGATAATTATTATTGGAAGTATCTCTAGCTGCATGTGAAGAGAGTTTTAGTTGGTTTACTCATATATGGCTGTTGTGTAAGGTTCAATCCACATTCTCAAAATACGTCTCATCCGAGTCCCGCAATGCCAGCACAGATCAACGAAACTCCAGCATCTGTGCATCCTCCAATTGAACCTGCAACTGCAGTGATAAAAAAATTTGATTGGTTAAGATTTAACTCTGTCATAATAGAAGTAAATTAATAAAAAAAAGCCATGACTGCCCTACATTCATTGTTCTGGAAAAGAACAATTGAAGCTCTACTTCCATCACAGTTCATGATCATTTACCTACATCCTCTAGAATATCAATAGCTTCTTCTTCCTTGTGACCTATAATATCAGAAGAAACCATTAATGAAACTTAGTGGAAAAAGCAAACATTTAGAAAATAGCCTTTGGATATCCTACACTAAAATAGAAAAAATAAAAATAAAATAGTTCTCAACTAATTTAGTGTGACTGGTGATCAAAAGCTGAAAGACAAACAGAAATTTCTAGTTAATAGGATATATGCAATGATACCATATAAAAATTGAGAGAAATAAATACTAATTAATAATAAAAATGACCAAGATGCTAATCTCAACAGTGGAAGTTGTTATCATAAACAACCGGGATTAGAAAGCTTGCTTATGTCAGTTCATGCATGGATGGAATAAATATCTATGTACAGGTGCATAGGAAACAATTTGCAAGAAATTCATGCATTGAGATGCCACCTGATGAGTCCTATCGATGAGAACTAGTTATGATCAACCGCCAATGTGCTAAATTCATAAGTTTCTAATAGCATTTTTTGTTATCATAAACAACCAGGATTAGAAAGCTTGCTTATGTCAGTTCATGCATGGATGGAATAAATATCTAAGTACAGGTGCATAATGCAACCTGATGAGTCCTATCGGTGAGAACTAGTTATGATCAACCGCCAATGTGCTAAATTCATAAGTTTCTAATAGCATTTTTTGTAGATGATCAAAACGGAACTGCAGAAGAATTACCGGGCAAATCTCCATTGGCAGAGGGCACACGACAAGAACGGACGGCTTCGCGTGTCTGTAAGTGGCTGCCTGCCAACGGAGAACTTGCCCTGTAATATGCAACTGCACCAGAGGCCTGTTGAGTTTGGCCGGTGATGAGATTTATTTTTATATCACCTTAGAAGAGGAATATCCATGGAATATTAATGCCAACATGCGATCGCTGTCTGAAATGCATTCCAGCAATTGAAGGCGCTCCCATCCCTTTATTCATGTGTCATAAGCTTCCTCGTACCAAAGTATAAGAATTTAATTTTTCTTAATTAAATATATTGTTAACAAAAAATAGATTAGAGAAGAAATCCATTATCTCAAATATATATACATTATTGGTGCATTGCTGCTTAGAATGCCCTACAATACCTCTTAAAAAGTACATCGTATATTTATATATAGGCATCCCAAATCAGAATTGACCCATACCTTAATAAAATCAATATCAGGCCATAGGCTTTTTACTAAAATCCCTAAAACAAAATTTGATAATATCACATTGCAAGACTTTTTTTGGTTAAGTCAAACAGAATTCGAGTCATCCAACTTTAACAAACTCCACGTTTACATGAATTCCAAGGTAAAGAATGAACAAACTTCAATCTTTAAAAAATCTCAATCTCTTCACAAAAGCCAATAAGGGTTAAGATCAACAATGAACACCAACCATATTCAGGCGATGCTCAAATTTGGCTATAAGGAGTGACCTAGTCATCATATTTGTAGGATTATCATGAGTGTTAACTTTATCCATAATAATATTACCATCTAACATAGAAGGGGCAATGGTGGTTGGCATCCCTGGGCAACGACAGAACCCGCAATGCACGTAACTTGCTAGACCTTCTCTTCCCTTTTATACCAATATGGGTACTTTTGCCAACCTTTAGAACTTCACTTTTACCAATGTCCTTGTACCTTTTGTAAAAAAAATATTTAAAGAAAGTGCAATGGTGATTTCTCCTCCAAAAGAATATGATTCGATAGATGAAAATGAATTTGAGATAGGGTATTTCGATTCTTCAGTTGTTTTTCTTTAGTATCCATGATAAGGGCATCTTGTCAAACTCTAACAGTGCGTCGTCCAAATCCATTTGGGGAGCCTTGCATTTTTAGTTGTCATAACAAAAATATGTTGTTTCGATCTAACAATGGAATATCGTATTTAATTGTTGTCATAACTGCTTGGTTTGAAGAAAAACGACAAATAGACAACAATAAAAAAAAATGAAAATAAAGAATACACATATTTAAGTGAAAATCCTACATAAGGAAAAGCCATGAGATAAATCTAGTATTACAAATACGGCACTGGACGAAAGATTTGCATAACGCAAGGATAGTAAAACCCACAAACCCTGTGTAACGCCTGTAATAATACTTCAATCACTCAACTCTATGAATACGCTTTTTTTCTTTAATAAAATCCTAAAAATCATTTTTGCACCAAATAAAATGGCATCGCTATACTTTCACGAATATATATATATATATACGAAGAAACCTTCTAACAAATTCTTCCCTCAGTCCTCCTGTTAGAACATATTTCCGACATAAATGAGTGAGCATCGACTTAGTGATTTAATGTTAATAATGGTTACGGTTGGCGAGAAATTGAAATAGATTGAGTAACATGAAGAGAATTAACTATAGCGGATGCTTTAAAGGGGAAGATACTAGAGCATGTTCTCAAAGTCTTTATCCGGATATATCTTTCCTATCATGCATGTGTGGCTGTCATGACTTTTCAAATACACACAAAAATTTGATTTTAGGATATGCGGAAGCTCGTGTTGCATGGTATTTTTGCGTGTAAGTTTATGCTTGTATTATCCATGTAATGTCCATGACAAGCACCCGTAATGAATTCTCAATATGGCATCGCATAAGTTTTGTCATGTACATGACAAAACTTTCTTTATCACCTTTTCAGAATTTCATGATCGGAAGCCAGCTATATATTTCTTCAATTGTGATCTCATAAAAATGAAATTATAGGTAAATAGGGGTCCAACAGGTGTGGTCCTTCCATCATGGCTTACCCCACATGTCAAACACAGGTCACAAAATGTGATGACCAGTACCCTTCTTTATAGCATCAGAAACAGGAGGTTAAACTTTATTTAAAGATTATTATAAAGACAATCAGAGGAAAAGGAAGTGATGGAAGATGGACAAGAACAGCTCAATAAGGGAAGATCCATTGGCAGGTTCTCCTTATCTCCTTCCCCCATTTCCTAGTCTTGGTTCTTCTGTGGCTGTTCAACTAAGTAGAAGATAAGGATCATAGTAATAGTTAATCCTGCTCAGTACTTTGCTTTTATGAATCCGGCATCATATTCATGGATAATTTTCGAGATACCTCCGCTATATGGTTTCTTATGTGTATGTAATACAACGCTTTCATACAGATTAATTAGCTTTAGGTACTCGGAGGAGCACTGAACCAGATGATCAACAACAAAGAATATGAGATAATAGAATGGAGGGCAAACTTGCCCTCATAGGAAATTGAATATTACTTGGCTTTTTTTTCTGAGGATTGTTGGCGAAAAACCCTAGTTCCACTGATCATTATTCCTGTACTAAACCTGTCTTAAAGAAATTATGAGAAGGAGCTGAAGCGAGAAGAAGAAGACATTTGACTCTTGTTCTATTATGTGAAACTGAACTCAGACCATCTTGTGGTGCTGTGACCATTTCTTTGGCCCATATCCATCCCTCATGTGCGAATCATGCAGCATAAAAGGCAGCACTTGAAGCTCTAGGAAGCACAAGAACTCAACAGCAAAGAGAGGAGTTTTTTTGAGGGTAGAGGAGAATAGCAGTGTGATTCTCCTTTGGCAGAGATATCACGCATGGAGTAGAAGGCGTAGCTGCTCTGCCAAAGGAGAATTGCCCTGTCATTCAATTACTCTACCATTGTCCTGGCCCAGATCAACAATGTAACTACCTCAGTTCTTTCCCTAAGGAGAGATTTTAATGTTCATCAACATGCAGGGTAAAATCAATTGAGTCAGCGATGGAGCCACAAACAACATTGAGCATCAAAAAGACCGGCCGGAAAAGTTCAATGCACAAGTTTTCCAGAGGATGCTACGGGATGACACCCAAGATTGTATCAGTTAATGAAGGAGCTGCAGGACAATGTAGATATAGGTTAATTTTGAACCAAGAATTACATGTTTTCCTTTCAGCAACATTTACTTGAAAGTGACTTAGGTTTGCGAAGAGCAGCTTGAGTAACATCTCAGGAACCTTGTATAATCAATTGTTATAATAAAATCAAAAGTTTAGTAAAAGTTTATCCACTAATTAACTAGTTCCTATGTGAACCTCAGAAGAGTGATCTTTCATTCATGATTTTAATCCAGGGAATTTTCTTATTATGTCACAAATTATTGTTTTTTTATAACATTATGCTTTGTTACTATGAGGATCAATACAAGTTCCTTCCCACATTGACTATTGCTTGATCATCAACAAGCCATAAGTTAATGAAACTTACCAGGAAATTGAGGGGGGAAAAAGTGGAAGCATCCACTGATAGTCCCAGGGTGTGAAGTTTTAGGGTGTAAGAAACACTACAAGAAAAATGAGATTTAGTGACAAATTTTTAATAAGGAGAAAATATTTTGTAGCTAAATATTTCTATTAGCGACAAAATTTTGAATTCGTGTTCATATTTGTGGCATGCACTAATTTTAGAGACAAACATGTAGCTTTTGTCGCTAAACATGTTGTTGAAAAGAAATTTGTGTGATAACTTATTCACAAAATAATTTGTCATGACATTTGGCATTCAGAAACAAAATATTTTGTCTCGAAGTATCATAAATTTTAGCAATGAAATATATCATCTTAATTTTTGTTTGCTAAAAACGTTATTTAAAGACAAAATTTGTTTGTCACTGATGTTTACTTTTCTAAAACATGATATCTGATCCATATTTAGATTGTGACACCTATCCGGGGTCTGATGATGCTTCGTCGGCCGCGGAATGCTAGTAGATGTCGAAGTGCTTAGGCCTGCATCGTGTCCTTTTTCGGGACCCATGATTTGCGAAAGTGGGCGAGAGTCCTCTCCTTTGTGTACGGGGAGCTGCCCAAAATCTGACATGCTCTGATTACATGGCAATATGGCCAGTATTATACAACAATCACACCGGGTCCACATACGAGTAAAATGATTGTGTAGGGCTACATTTGTATATTTTTGCTGACTATAAAACCATAGTCCATAGAGTTTAAATTACATCCCACTCTTATACAAAAATAAATACAACCACTTATATATTTACAAAATATATATTAAAGTCTATCTGACTTTCTTCATATGTGCGGGTCTCGAATGCGGGTTAACCGCACACTACCTAACATGTACACGAAGAGGGGTCCCACGATGGGGTGGCAGCCGAATTAGTGATAATCTCTACGAGATTTCCACGCCTAAGTCTTGCTTGTCTGATAAGTCGCATAATCAAACACACATCGAGTCGCGGTATACACATGTCTACTGAATGCGCATGCCATGAATGAGACTAGACTCACCATGCCAGTATCACCCAGAGCCACTTGTTGGCTCCGTCGCTCAATATGTCATTGAGTAATATATCCCGATCACTCAGGCTATCTCACATGCATATGTCAGCGTGACAACTATCAGCGGTATTACAACCGATCTAGTATCGAGGAGCCCTCCACCCAGGCTCCATTTGTGAGGAACCCAGGAAAATCAGTTCCCTTTTTAAGGAGGGTAAAATGGTAATTTCGGTCAAAATCCGGAATTTTTCTAGATCTCAGATGACAAAACGGACTTCTCCGTTGAAATCGTCTCGCGAAATTTAGCAACCACGTCGAATTTCGTCGAATTCCGAGATGGTCGGGATTTCCCGTTTTTCGAGGCGTGGGGTGTCGGATGACACGTGGTAGGTTAAGAGGATGCCACATGGCACCACAAGTGTGTGACACTTGGCATCAAAAGTAATGGCTGTGATTAGCGTATTATTGGGAAATGGATCCGTGGCTCACATTGAGAGCCATGTAAGGCGCGTGATGTCGTAAAGAGAATTAAGAAATTAAAAGAAAAAGATGGAAATTTGATAGCCACATGTTTGGCTTGAGGAAGGTGAGGAGGAAATTTCCTCACTTTGACCCATACGGTCAATTCTCCAAAAAGGGGAGAGAAAGGCAAAGAGAAATGAGAAAATGGGGAGAAAATGAGAGAAAATGAAAAGAAATGGAAAAAGAAAGAAAAGCAAGCGGGAGAAAATGAGGGAAGCAAGAAAAGGGGAAAGAGAAAAACGCGTGAGGGAGGGGAGTCTTGCACGAGGAAGCTTGGATCTCCATTTTTAGAGAGAAAGTGGCTTCCCTGCCACAAGATCTCTGACGATCGACCGATGGCTCGCTTGGCCTTGAGGCAAAGTTGATTACACAAGTCGAGGGGCTACGTGTGAGGGATGCAGGATTTGGGGAGTTTCGACAAACTCCGAGAAGGTAGGGTTTTTTCTCCTACTTGTTTTACTTTTTGCTGGGGTCTTGTTATGGGTGGGGATTTGTTGAGGCCGGGACCGGCCGTGATTTCCGGTTCAGGTTTGGACCGGTAAATAAATCCTTGGTGTGGTTTGGGCCGGTCCACGGGCGTTTGTGTGATTGTGTGATGTGTGTTGTTTGTTGCCGTGGGTGAGATACGTGTTGATTGTGAAATTGTGGAGTGTTCGAGGCTTGACAGCGGTGTGCCTTAGCCCAGTAATGAGCTAGAGGTTTATGTTATAGATTATAAACCGAATAACATGATGTATGAATTAAATTGGCATACTATGCATGAGTGATATATTGGCATGTGTTGTATGCTTTGTGTGTATTCAGTTTCACTTAGGTGGGGGGGTAACCCAGTAGGGAAATTCCACTGCGGGCTTTGCTCACCAGGTCGTGGGACTATTTTTTCGGAGTATTAGACGCGTGGGGATGGGACGCATCCACCACAGGGTTTTAGAGCGAAAAATGGCCGTCCGACGGCCTCATCTTGTAATTTTTGTTCTTTAATAAGTCACGGGCAGAACCCGGTTTTGGCATAAGTCGCGAATTTAAATACAGTGTAATAAATCATTTTGTATAATGTACATTTTTATGGAGGGGCGTGTTCAGGATGTGTGTAAGCCAAAGTGGCCATTTTTTGGTATATGGGTCTCGTGACATGAGACATGTAGATTTCATGGTGACGGGTGGTCGACCGGTGGCGGGATTGGGGGCGTCGCTGACATGGTATGCGAGCAAAATTAACCGTTTTACCTTGGAGTTACTTTCGGTGGAGTGTAGAGATTAGGTATACAATATCCCTTTGAGACTTGATGGAGCATGAGTTAAGATCGCCACATCGGTGTTGCATTTTGGTGTAGATTAAATGAATATTGCGATGAGTGGCATAAATACTTGTTATGTGTGTTATGTGTTTGTGCTGCTTGGTGAGTAGCATAGGAAAAGTGGAGTGAAACTATAGTTATGTTCCGGATTTTGAGGCGAAGCAGTCCAGGAAAAACAAAAATCGTAAAAATATTTTGCAGAGGTGGTACCGGTTTTTGAACATGAGCGAAGAGTGGAGGCCACGTGGTGCATTTATTCAGTTTTGCACAGGGGAAGAATTGTAATTAAAGTCTGAAATTTAGAAGTGGGTAAAGAAGCGGGTGAAACTCGCATCTTTGGGAGTAGGGGCTGGATGAAAAAAAAAAAAAAAAATGCATAGGCCCGGAATGGCTGCGCCGGGTGTTCCCCGGCAGCTGAGGTCCACGGCTGAGTGTTGGGGTCATTGACGAGGAGGCGACCGGGTGCGAGGGGCGGGGGAGGCGGGCGTGCGCCTTGGCCGGCACATGCGCGGGCACATGGCCCGGCGCCACGACATGAGGCGGCGCGCCGTGCGACTGGGCCGGATGGGGAGATCGACGTCGGGTTGGTGTGTGACACGGACTGAAATGGATCTTGGCATCGGTTTGAATCGCGACATTGGTATTTTACAAAGGAGGTCGCGACATGGTGCCGCGGCGTGAAGTTTTGTGCGGGAAGCGATGTCGGCGACATCATTGTGAGGTCGCGACATGGGCGACGAGTCGGGAAGATCGCGACATCCGGTGGGTGTCGCCCGACGTGGCGACGATGGTGAAATTTTACGGGAGCGTGTGCGACATGGTTGAAAGTGCGACATGGACGGCGGTATGTGCGGGAGGTCGACATGAAGGCGATGTCGCGACATGGGTTAGTCTTCCGGGATGTCGGAACATGGGGTTGATAATCGCGACATAGGGTGGCGACGGCGAGGCTGGAGCGGGAGAGGCGGTGTCGGCGACAGGAGAATATGATGCTCGCGACATGATTAAGGTGCCGATGTCGCGACATCGAAAGTGGCGGCATCAGCGACATGGGCGGTTGGCTGGGCGAGCGGGGAGGTAGCGACAGCGCCGACACAGGTGCTACGCGCGCGACACTGCGCGCCGCAGCCCAGCGCGGCTGCGGCGGCGATAGCGCGCGACATGAAGCGCGTCGCGCGCGGCCGGGGGCGCCGCGACACGAGCGCTGCCGCGGCAGCGCGATGACTGGCGACATGGGCGGGTAATGCTTGTGGCCCCGTGAACCCGGCCGAGTTTTGGTTCCGATTACACTTGTTCTGATCCTTGTTTGGATCGCTGTTGCCGAATCTTTGTTCGCCCGAACAGCATTCCAAGGGATTTAAAAAATTAAAGAGTACAAAATTTTTAAAAATTTTCTTGTGTATGATTTAATATATAAAACTATTTATATGGAAGTACTATAAATGCATTAACGTGGTATGTGAAATTTTTTTAAGATTATTGAAATGATGTCTCGGTTTGCATTTTCTGCAGGAACAGTTATTGAATATTGCCTTGACATGGGTGGTAGTAGAAAATTTTTATTTTCCGGTCGCGTGATAGTGTCTCAGGGGCGTATTTTACCTTGAGAGATAAGATTATTATTATTTGTTTTATTCTTGCGATTTACTTTGTGTTCAAATTAAGTTTAGGGACATATGCATGAGTATGATGTATATGGGGATTATGGTTTGGTTATTGCATAGGGAATTATATGCATGACAAAATGCATTATAGGAAAAAGGAAGGTGAGAATGCTCAAGGGTTAAGGAACTATAGCTTTAGGGAATTTTGGGATAAGAAAGCGAACATGAAAGTTTGAATTTGTTTATGAGTGGTTGGAAGTGCAAGCTTAGGAAATGAAACGGGTAAGTTCATGATTGTCAGTCGATTAGTAATTGGCATGTGCGTTGCTGATTGGGCCGAAATGAAAATTTTAATGTTGCCATTGACATGAGTAGATGGCTGGTCGAGAAGGACGTGAGGTCGTCCACGAGGTGCCTTAACACCACCGGTGTTTGGGCCGAGGCCTTTGGTAGGTACCGTAGGGTGTCCCAGTGCTTTGCTATTGCACGTGCCGAGGTGGAAGCGGCGACAGGAGGAGTGAGCGACATACGAGGCATCCAGGATATGGATGTTGGCACTAAGAGGAAGGAAGAATCCATCTTCTTCCAATCGGGGAAAGGCGAAAGACCTGCTTCACCGAGTTTTGGGACCCGGGGTTGGGATTGGGCGTCTAGTCGGTCAAGGGCGAGAGGTTGTGTTGACACGCCGTCGACACGGACCTGTGGGAGGGGTTGCCGAGGCCAAGAATCCCACGATTATGGGACCTCTCAGTCCGATCCATCGGTGAGCAGAGTTAGGGTTGCCATTCGGGATGGGCATGTGGTGTCGCCCACTGCATTGCCACGACAATCGGACATATGAGGGAGGGATTGCCCTCGAGACGAGATCCGAGGTTTTAGGACAGCGGTCGATTGGTAAGGGCGGGAGGCGCAGTTTGTTCCCTCCCCCTTTCTGATACGGTCGAAGGAAGCGGATTTGATTCGGGGTGCTATACGAGCACTCGGCGGCACCACGAGAATAGAGCCGAGAGGGCGAGTGGCTGGGTGTGGGGTGCCTCTCCGAGAGTTGCTTTTAGCGAGGCGTGAGGCGGACTTTAAGGTGGTAGACTTGTTGGTTGTTGATGCTTCAGTTGACATTGGATTTGGGCTTAGGGTTAAGGCCTTTAGAGAAGTAAAGTATAAAGATAATTCTTCCCCTAGGAGATGTGGGGTGAGAGTTGACTAATAGGTCGGGTATGAGAAGTGTGAGTTATCTCACAAAGATTTTGCTTATGGTGGACCACGGGATTGGGTGCCACGATGTAGCCTCTGGACGTGCTCCACATGCACAAAAAATGCATAACATGGGTGTGAGTGCATAGTTGAGACGACCGTGTTAAGTGTTTGATGGTGATAATCGTGAAATTACTGCTTGTTGTGGAGTCGACACTTTGCGTAGGGTTGTTGATTAGTAGCTTGACTAATAAGGCGACATCTAAATGAGTCGCACGGTTTAAGAAAATGGGAATGGCTCATTGCGATTCACTTATGCGCTGGGGCACCCCAGAACATTAGGAGTGGGGTGCATGGTGGGGTTTCTTGAGGATAATTGTTTCGGAGGGTTGACCCGGCAATATTGTTATCGGGTGTGTCCCTTCTGACATCGGGTAGTCCATATAGTTTATATCCCGGAGGGTTGTCCACATATAATATCAATCGTGATTATGCCCGATTGATATACATGGGAAGTTTGTCCATATCTATCATCGTCGGGAGCATGCCCAATTGATATACATCGGAGGGTTGTCCATATCTAATATCAATCGTCGGGTATGCCCCAGTGATATACATCGGAGGGTTGTCCCTGGCCTCGTTATGTCGGAGTATGTCCACTATTTATATCGGAGGGTTGTCACAGTTTAAAAACAAATACTTTGTTTGGAAATGGTTGATTATCCATGAAGCTTAGGGTTGAGTGATAGGAGTCGGGAGAAGACTCGAGGTGAGGGCATATTTACCGGGATATGGTTTATCCACCTGAACTTAGAGTTGAGTGATAGGAGTCGGGGGTGACTCGAGATGAAAACAAACGGTCGTGGTTATCACATAGACTTAGAGTCGAGTGATAGGAGTCGAGAGTGACTCGAGATTTGGGTACCCAATGGAAATTTCATTTGAGTGTTGGTGAACCGACAAGGGGGTGAATGGATATCAATCAGGACATGGATTCGATTGACAGCCCATTAGGTTGTCAGTGATTGTGACCTTGGGAAGGTCAGCGTTTACACACTAAGCAGGAATTGGGTTGTGTAGGGTCGCATATGCACGTGGTTGGGTGCGTATGTGCATGGCTAGGGACGAAATTCTTTTAAGAGAGGAAGAATGTGAGACCCGGGAAAATCAGTTTAAGGGTAAAATGTAATTTCGGTCAAAATCGAGGAATTTTTCTAGATCTCGGATGAAGCAACGGACTTCTCGGGTTGTCGTCTCGCGAGGGTAGCAACCCGCGTGTCCGAATTCCGTCGGTAGAAAATGGTCGGGATTTCCGTTTTTCGGGCGTGGGGTGTCGGATGACACGTGGTAGGATTAAGAGGATCTTGCGTAAGCGCGCGAGGTGTGTGACGCTTGGCATCAAAGTATCTTCGCAATTAGCCATTATTATTGGGGAAATGGATCCCCGCGTGGCTCCCGCGTGAAACCGTGCTTAAGAGCATGATGTCATAAAGAGAATTAAAGAAATTAAAAAGAAAAGATGGAAATTTGATAGCAGCGTGTTTGGCTTGAGGAAGGTGAGGAGAGATTCCTCACTTTGACCCATACGGTCAATTCTCAAAGGGGAGAGAAAGAGAAGCGAGAAATGAAAATGGGGGAGGGAGAAAATGAGAGAAAATGAAAAGAGAAATGGAAAAAGAAGAAAAGCAACGGAAAATGAAATAAGAAAAGGAAAAGAGAAAACGTGAGGGAGAGGGAGTCTTGCGGGGAAGCTTGGATCTCCATTTTTAGAGAGAAAGTCTAGAAGCTTCTCTAAGATCTGACAGGATAGTCGGCTAAACGACCCATAAGAGGCAAAGTTGAGGTCTACAAATTCGAGTTTGCGATGTGAGAATGCCGGTTGGGAGGTTTAGGCAACTCAGAAGGTAGGGGTTTTTCTCCTACTTGTTTTTACTTTTTGCTTAAAAGATTTGTTATGGGTGGGGTTGTTGAGCGGGACGACCGTGATTCCCGGCCAGATTTGGGCCAGAAGTAAATAATAAATCCCCTTGGTAGTGGTTTGGGCAGTCCTTGGTATTTGTGTGATTGTGTGATGTGTTGTTGCCATGGGTGAATAGTAACATGTTGATTGTAGAGTATTGAGGCACGATTTCCCGAGAGCGAAGCCTTTGATTGTCTTAGCGTGTATTTGGATTTATGTTATGATTATAAGCGAATAACATGATGTATGAATTAAGTGTTAATATATCGTGAGTGATATATTAGCGTGTGTGTTGTATGCTTTGTGTGTCTTAATTGCGTTTGTTTAGGTGGGGTAACCAGTAGGGGAAATTCGGCTGCTTCGAGAACTTTGCTCTATTGTCGTTGAGATTGACCACTCGGGTATTGAAGACGCATTGGGGATGGGACTATCAGGGTTTTTAGAGCGAGAAGAAATGGCCAAATCGGCCTCGTCTTGTAATTTTGTTCTTTACGTAAAATTCGACGAAAGGGCAGGTTTATGCAAATTGTGATTAAATCTGATTGTAATAAATCATTTTGTATAAATGGCATTTTATGAGTAGGATGTGTACAATAAGCCCAGAGAGTGGCCATTTTTGAACATGTATGGGTCTGTGACATGAGACATGTAGATTCCAGGGTTGACGGGTGGTGACGGACACCGAGGACAGGCGTCACACGGGCCACCCCGATCACCCAGTGTCCGTGGGCAACAAATCCCGAGTCAATCCGACTCTATCCTGGCTCACGAAGTCTATGTATTAAACATGGCCAGGTGTGTCTTCTTTCAGGAAAGCAGGAACTTCGGCTCATTTCAGTGGAGTGCACCAGCATGCGAGCACCAGAGATGTGCCATTTGGTCTCTTGCACTATCTGAGAACTTTTCGGATGATACGCGGGTCTCTTACACCATCTGAACTTTTCGGATATCTTTGCTTGGGTCTCTTACACCATCTGAGAACTTTTCGGGATCATACCACGGGTCTCTTACATGACTGCTTCACCAAACACCGCATTGACTTGCCATTTAAATAGCCTTACTCGTGAAGATCTCTACCTTGGGCTTTGCCCAATTTTTCGAATCACAACCCATTCACGATCTGGGTGAATAAACCATACCTGCACCCACACCCGACTCGACCACGATGTGCGGGTCGTATGAAAATAAGCGATCTTGATGGAAGAAGGAGAATTTCTTTCCTTCATGTTACATGTATATATGAGTGCTACATGAAACATTTACATACTATGGATAATAATTATAATTGATACATATAATTAACATCCATGCAATCCATGTTAGCCATCATATAGCATATACTAACATGACATTTCACCTGGCATGTTATACGTATAAGTAATAACGCTAATCACGGTCCACAATCTTGGACCCGTCAACGAGTGCCTCAGCGGTCTCTCAGCAAGGAACGGTTTGGTTCCATGCACTCCATACATCATTTCATCATAAAACAAGCAACCCAAAATGACTGAAATCTCGGACTCCTTATCTGACGAGGGCACCTCTTGGTCCCTTACAAGGAGTTCGTCATTGGGTATTGGGATACCAAAACACACCACAAAACCCATAGACATTAGTCCCGGGATCAAAACCCCGAGCCTCAGCCTTGATCCGGGCTGCCCAAAAAAATAGTCCATAAAATCTGTGGGAGCGTTGCAAACACAATCAAAAATTTAGCCAAATTATTGTTAAAAACGATTTGGTCGAGAAATTCAGCGGCGTAGAAAAGCGGGTACCGAAAATTCCACAAATTCCCTACACTTTCCGGTCAATTGGGCCGAAATTTCTGGCACCCTCGGCAATCAATATTACATGGCATTTAAATTTAGAAAATAACACAAAAGCGGGAAAATTCCTGCTCGTGGAGTTTGATGAAACTCCAACATTTTTTGAGATGATCAGCGTAACTCTCATCGCGTAGATGTGACTTCGGCTGGCGCGACGAAAACTACGATACGTTTCCATAGATCTAAAAAAAACAAACAAAATAAAAATAAAAAATAAAATCTCTCCCACGCTCTTCTCACGCGCCTTTTTGTCCATTTTGCCCTTTTTTTACTTTTAGGCTTTTTATTTTTTATTTTATTATTATTATTATTATTATTAATGCATTATTATATTACATTATTATTTTCTTTTTCCTTTCTTAATTCACTTTATTTCCCTTTTATTGCATCATCAATTATGTAACTAATTGTGAGCCACAAATTCAAGTGCGCGCGTAGGCTGCGGCATGTGTCACTCTCTCGAGGATGCCATATGGCATCTGACACCATACGTCTCGAAAAATGTACAATTCGGTAATGCGGAATTCGATGAGAGATATTCGGCCGGTGATAGCTAGATTCAGCGAGATGATTTCAGCGGTGGGATCGGTTTGTTCATCCGAGATCTAGAAAAATTCAGTTTCTAAAATTCCCGAAATTACTATTTTACCCTTTTTTGAAATTCCGGATTTTTGAGATTTCACGGGTATTATAAAATTAATTATTTTGTTTTATATCAGTTTGTAATCATAAATTATACAATGTTTGTATCATATTCAAATATATTTCGTATAATTTTAATCTATATTTATTGAAATATAATTTTTGTATTACTTATAATAATATATTGATTTAAATCATGTGTAACCATTCAGTAAGGATACAATAAGAGCATGTTTGAGATGGAGTTGTTCAAAGTAAGTGGCGGCCATCACAGTTCAAAAATTAAATGATACGAGAAACAAGACAAGTAAAGTAGAATGAGAAATTTTCATTGCAAGTTCAACTTTATTTTTTATTTTTCAATTTTTAAAAATTAGTTTTAAATTAAATATTTTATAAGTAATAAAAATAATTATTATTTTTATAATTTATCATCATCAACATCTTATAAGTGATCATTAAAAAAAAATAAAAATTAAATCAAACTAAACTTTTAAAATTATTTTAACATATAAGGTATGGTGAATTAGAAACAATACTTGAATTCACCTAGTGTTTGAAGAAAAAAGCAGATCTAGCTTACGTTTGCAAAAACATAAACGTTCAACTATTATCAAAAAACATAAACTTGTTTAACTAATATTAAAATCTCTCTGCCCTTAGTGGTTTAAATTTAACAAGAAAGATTGAATGATCTTATACGATATTTTAATTTTAGGATCATAAGTTTTGCATAGATTAAATTCACGCAAATGCCAACTATGGTTGAGTGTAAGAATTTTGCAACATTGATTTTCTTTTCTTTTTATAATGAGTACTTAGCATTGTTCAAAAACACATTGATATCTAACCTTGATGCTGAAATATATATAAAGTATTTAAAATTTATGTTAGATTATCAATAAAAACAATATTACAATTTGCTTATGAAAGATGTGGGGCGCACATTATTGGTAAAAAATGTCTTTTTAAGAACATTCGATCCCATTTTTCTTTCAACTCTTTCCTTTTTAATATATTTAATTTTTTGTTTCTTTTTATATTTTAGAAATTAGTAGATCAAGTTGAGTTTAAATTATAAATTTTTCTTTTGTTCTAAGAATAGCATAAAATGTCAAAAAAAAAAAAAATAGCATAACCTATTAATCTCATCTTATAACTAAATATATGAAATACACCTTAGTAAAGAAATATACTTCAAACAATCAAAAACTTGTCTACTCTATACAGCTCCGGATCCTCCTGCTTGTGAAATTAATGGATTAGAAGAGGTAGTTCTATTTCGACCAGGCTGGAGGTCATAAGAAGATTGCCCTCCGTTGAGGAAAGAGAGAGGAAAAAAGGGTGTTGTCATCCCATCTGAAGACGGGTTTTTCGAGGCGTTGGAAATTCAAAAAACCCCGACTGAGAATCAGCGCGTGTTGGCCCTTCGTTTACGCCCATAAAAGGGCATCCTTTGATGATTGATTACTATTCCGCCTGCTAAGCTGCCTTTCTTCGCCATTCTAAGTAAGTGATACCTCCGTCTTCCCTTTCTATAAAAATAAAAGTTTCAAAACTGAATTTGAGTAAATAATCATATTTAAAGTATAAAGCATCCATGTTCTAGTAACTAATAGAAAATTTTCATACAGTTAAACCATGACCACCTACAGCATACCAAGCAAATATATAATTAACAAATTAACTGTTTCAAAAAGACTAAATAGGTAATTGAAAACTCTCCAAATAAAAAATCATAGCACTCATTATGCCTTGGAGATTTTTTGATGCTAAATTCAAAAGGAAAAAACCATCAACATTAGATATAATGCAATTGGACAAAAACTTCATCATTTACCACCCAAATAATAAATTAGTACTCATGAACATGTTTTTTCTCACTACATCCAATATAAATCAATTAAAATTACCAATCAATTAACAACTTTCCAATTGTTTCTTTGAATGTGAAATCCTATTATTATGAAGTTTCCAAAATTAACCGTTTCAAAGAAAGAGTCTAACATGTATGGATGTCATAATAATATGTATATAAAAATGAAATGAAACCAAATTAATGAGTTTCGGCAATTATCAACCTATATAAAGATTCATAATTGAGTCTATACTGTTGTTCATATCTCTCTCTCGTTAATAACATAATATTATATTATGTATCACTCATAGAATAATAGAGCAACCAAGCAATTGAAGAAGCTACAAAGGAAGCAATATGTTTGAAAAATGAAATCTGTATCCAGGTAAGGTCTTCCCATCACTAAGCAAAGTAAAACCAAAAAGCACACAAATTCCCACTATTTTTGCATGTTGTTTTGGGCACCTATTTATTAGAAAGTTCTTGAGCAAGCCTAAAATCTTGTCCCTCGATAATTTTACCGTATGCTATATTTATTACTATATGAAGGTTGAGTTTAAGTGGTGGGATGAACAAAAATCATAAAACAATCGTGTGACAGCAATAATTAGACTAGAAATCTGCATTATTTATGTAACTACTAAATGCAATCCATATTTTAAATTATACTCTTTAAAGAGTGGAATAAATATGTTAGAGCTTAACTATTTAATTAGTTGAGTTTATATTAAATCATATTTAATTTTAAAGATTCCTCTAAAACATGACATTAAAGTAAAATAATGTGAGGTGGCTGTCTTATCATGATAAGAGAAAAAACTATATAACAAAACCATCCAGAAATTCAAAAAATTAAGGGTATATATCAATTGGCATAAAGTGTGTGCAGAAATGTAGGAACTAAGCCAAGACCACATGAGAAATCACTTTGAAAGATAATTCATCCCAAATATATTTTTTTTTGTTCCTTAATATTCCGACTTGATTTCATCAAAAATAGAAAAAGTGTACTAGTAATTCAAACTAATTTCAAGCATGATGGTTTGTGTTTATAACCCTTTCTCCTACCTTGCATGGGTTGGAGGGTATAACTTACAATTCATTCTATTGTAAATTATCAATTTGATATTCTAGACGACATCAACTGGTGCCCCATCACTTTTTCCCATATTTCTCATCAACCCAAGAAAAGCTAATAAAATTAACCTTAGAATCTGATGGCTAAACCTTACATTTTCATTTGATGTCAGTTTCTAAAAACAAACACATTAAAGAAAGCATAAATCTCGATGTTCTGTTTTTTTCAAATATATATGCTTGTTTTGTATGATTGAGCTTCCAATTTCTCTAATAAAGACAATTGTTAACACCATTTTCAAATAAAAAAATGAATAGTGCAGAAAGGTGAAACGAGAACAAACAGAAAACTTTTATTTCTATTCACTTCTCTTTTCCATATACTTGGAAGAACAACGACAGAGGCTAAACAAAAGAATCTTCAACCTCAAATCCGTTTTCTCTTCCCTTTCCAATATCACATTTTTTTGTTTCAGTTTCTTTTTTTTATGACGGATACAAATCTTTTTAGAAAATACTTAGTTTTCTCTAAAATATTTTTATACTTTGTTTCAACACCTTTTTTGTTGACCAGCCTGAAATATTTTAGAAAATATACTGAAGTTTTCTTTATTTGAGATGGTAGTGCACATCCAACCTTGACATAATCCTTGCTGCAAAAGGAACCAAAAAGACTATGGATGAATTTTCATTTTTCTTTTAAACTTTAAAGAGATTTAACGCCATTCTAACTGTGGATTTTGGAATAGATTTGAATCATGATCATAATAGTTTCCATCAAAAAACAGCAAAATCTTAATAAAGGAAAACATCTAAAAGTAGTGTCTACTGATCATGGTCCTCGATGGATAAATCCAAGGGATTAAGGTGTCTTCATAGTCAGAGGATATTTTGAAAGATGTACAAATAAACCTACTTTGTTGTTTTTATTAGAGAATGAGATAGATTTAGAAGTTCTTACAAAGAAAATGTCGCCTTGAATGATCTTGAAGCCTTCTACAGCGACTTCCATCACACATGCTTACGGCTTTTTGTCCATGAAGTGGAGTTCATTTGTTGGGGTTGGCTTCTTGGTGGCGGGGGCCTAGCCCGGCGAGGAAAGAGGTGAGTTGGGTTTCTTGATGGTGGATTTCATGGGGGAGGACAGAGGTAACAACACCCATGTGAAACTGTGAGTTTCCTGGTCGTAATTCAAAAATGCAATGTAAAGTTTGGTGAGGTTGATTCTGAATGTCATTGATGTGATGTATGGAGATGAAGGGTTTCAACTTTTGGCCTGCCGTAGTTTTAGCTTTGACGAACTTTGTGACTGATGGAGCAATCCTCTATTCAAGGCATCCACTTTATAGGCTATGAAGCTATTAACTAGATGGAGGCGTGAGGTTTGGGGTTTTTATTGGAATAAAAACTGGAAAGAGAGAGTAAGAGTGGAGGATAAAATATCACAAAAGAATGAGTGATGAATAAAAAAAAAAAAGAAATATTTGGTCAAATAACCTAAATAACCAAGCATTTTCTAAATGTAACCCTTTACTTGTTATTTTTGAAAAGTAACCATGTCTTTTATCATTTATATATTTATGTGTTTTTAAAAAAATTTGATATATTAAAATGTTATTTTTGTAAAAGAATAATAAGATATTTTTATCAAATAATGTAAAAAATAGATGAAGAATTAGATTTTTAAAAGATATTTTAATTGAATCACACACACAAAAATCGTAGAAAACCAAATGATAGAATAAACAAATTGCATAAGGACAGGTATTATAATACTGCTAGTTGTCCTTAATTAATCACATTAAAAATGTCTCATTAAAATAGGCTTTGCATAAGAGAGACTATCTCTCCAACTGAAAATGACAAAAACACATACTGAAGGATCCATAAAAGCAATAATTAATAAGAAATAACTAAAGGACTAGTGTTGTTTTTAAATTTAACAGGGGGGTTGGTGTTGTGGGGCCAGTGAGGGGGGACACAAAGATTAAAGTGGGCAAGTCTTTTTTTTGGTTTCTTAAACTTTATCTTCTTAAATATCCAACCTCAATCCTAGGTATTTCCTTTTTGCTCCATCTTACCTAAAGGTGAAAAAATATCTATAATATTCCATAAAAAAGGGAATATCCATGTGGAATACCCATTTGGAAGATAAAATTAATGAATATATATATGAAGGGAGAGACATATTTTGAATTTAAGAAAATAAGTATTTTCTTTACATATTTTAAATCAATACATAAACATTAGATGAAATGGGATGCTATAATTCTTACTTAGACAATATGTTTCAGTTTTTATATGCATCTTCTCAAATTAAAATATTTATTGTTATATTCCATTAAGGTTATTATTATGGTGATTTTTAATTTCACCTATGAACATGCAAGAAAATACAAACAATGCGAGACGATGCGAACCTATCAAAAAATTAATTTTTTTTAGATCATAATATATAAACTCCTAGTTCTATATATATATATATATATATATATATATATATATATATATATATATATATTATAGTTTAGAAAGGGTAATTTATGGAATAAGGACAAAAACCAGTAAATTTGATTCTGGTGTAATTTCGGGTTAAAAATCATGGGTAATTCTCTACGATCTCGGATGATGAAAAGCAGTTTCGCCGTTAAGATCGTCTCGTGAAATCTAGCTAACCGCAGTAAGAATTTCGGTCGAATTACGGGAGCCGGTCGAGATAGGCACATTTTTCGAACTATCCCGGCGTTTCGGTGCTTGAGTAAAATGAATTTCGATGCGACGAAAGTCACATATAGCATGTACTCATGTATCATAAGTGGTATGAGTAGAGAAATGATGAAAATGGACGGCCGAGATAGTGTCGAATATCGGTCCCAGTAAGAGGGCGTAATGGTCGATTATATTGATTTGATTTTTAAGTCGGCTAAGGAATGAATAATGAATAGTTAACTGCTTCTCCTTCATTAAACCCAAAGAAAGCGTGGGGGTCATTTTTGGGAGATCCGGTAGCTTTCTTTTTGAGAGGTTTTAGAGAGGCGCTTACTCTAGATTTGTCTGTGATCAGGTCGGCAAGTGCTTCCGGCCTGAGAGGGAGAGCGCTGCGCGGAGAGAGAGCTCGGCGTAGATGCCGGTTGGGAAGTTTCTTCAAGCTCCTTGAGGTAAGATTTTCTCCCTACTTGAGGTTTATTCCCATTTAGGGTTTTGTCGATGTTTGGAGTCGAATGGGGCCGTGAGGGAGCCGTCGGTGGAGTCCCGAGCAGGACCCGGAGTGGTATAAATTTTAGAACAAAATTTGGAGGCGGCGAATGTATGGTGCGAGGCTGTTTAGTGCAAATTGTGTTAAATTGTGCATTAAATGTTTGCTTGGTATGCATGGGTCGGGAGGAATGGCCGTTAGTTGCGGGTTCACTAAGTGAGGCGGTTACGGAGTTTGTTACCCGACATATATGGTTTACGGAGCCTGCCTCGTACGTCCGGCTTTACCAAGACTGGATTCATTCGTATTTAAATCAAAAATATGAAAATGAGCAGATTAATGACCGATCCGTAGAGTCCGATCGACCCTCTTACCATAATTACATCGGAGCTATTTATACAATGGTCGAAGGTAGTACGATTAATTCATGAAATACTTTTACAAAAGTATTGTCCAAGCCTATGGAGCCTTTTCACCCAAATCACGGCCTGGTCGGAGCGTCTCTGGCCCATCCCACATTGCACGAAGGGGTCATGACGGGTGGCTTGATATCAGGTAGAAAAATTCTCTCCCACAATGGCTAACGTAGGCACAAATGCGCATGAAATGGGCGTACATAAAACATCCAGAGCATATTCACGTAAATAATGTAATCATATTGAATGTTCGGTCAGGTAATAAATGCGTGAGATCAAATTCACCATCTGCATGGCCTTGATCGAACCGGCTCATCAAACGCAAGGCGAGTGTGAAAACAGCCGTTGGTGTTTCCTGATAACTTAAACCATTGGACAACCCTCCAATTTTCATTTATCAAATCCCGTGTGTTATTCATTTGGGGGCCACGGATTTCCGGGTTCTCACCGCAGGACGCCACACGCCTATTCAACATCTTTTATGGACTTTCATCGATGGTTTTATGTCTAAACCATATAAATTTGGGTCTTTCACCACAGGGGGGGAGGATCTACCCGTCACTTGCTTTATCAACTTGCAGTGATTTATATTTATTATTGTTTTATCTGTTCGTGAGTTTTGATTTTGGATGTCATTCCATTTCGAGCTCACCTCGCGTTCACCAAGAATGGTGAATAATAATTACCCGTACGCCGCACTTTGACTTGGCCAGCGATGTGACCGTGCATATGAAATCTGAATATGTCATTCGTGTTATGTCATGCCACATCTTGTGATAAGATTTGTCTGACATTTATAAATGACCGATAGCCCATATTCCACCATATAATTTCCATTTATCACAATTTCCATGTTGTATGTCGACAGTATATATTAACATGATTTTTACCTACAACATCATGTTATTTATTTTTCAACTTGATAACAGCAAAATGACCCAAATCTCGGACCGCATAAAAGCAGGCGTCTCTTGGTCCACTTTCACGAGTTCGTCATCAACGTCTTTGTGATCACCAGCATAGTATCCCTTGAAGCAGAAGACATCATTCAGGGATCAAAACCAAACCTCAATCTGAGTCTCGACTGCTTAGTAGTTAGAAAATCTTGTCCGTGTCAAAACGATCCGAAAATTGACTTGGCGTCCAAAACGGTTCGAAATTTAGCAGACGTCAAAAGCGATTGAAAAATTACATAAAAATTCTACCTTCGACCACAAAAATTTTGGATTGAAATTCCCGACCTCTCATGACACTCTAAGCAAATCCCAAACCATTAAATGACCTTTGAAGTGAAAATACTTCCAAGTAAAAAATTACTGCACTCGTGGAGTTTGGCTGGCTTCAGATTTTGGTACCGCGCGTAGGCTACGATCGTGGGCCAGACACACATTGCTCCAGATGAAAACCTATATGATCCGATTTTTGTAGATCTTAAAGAAGCGAAGAAAAAAAAAAAATATTTTCTCTCTCTCCAATGTTCTCCTCTCCGTCCATGAGCAACTTTTATTTTATCTTTTATTATTATTATTATTATTATTATTATTATTTGGATATATGGCTCATATTATCAAGCAGGATGTAACATCACGAAATAATTTATTTATTTTTGTTCACTTTTATTTAGAAATAAACTTAGGCTCAGTCGTTTAAACACGGATTTTCGTAAGAATCTCGTCCTTAAAATCACTGGTGACTTATCACCCAGAAAATCGTAAAAATATTTATTTGTCTGAATTCGATGGCTTTTACGGGTCACTAGATTCCACGAGGAGCAGATCAGCGGTGCCGATCTGTTTCATCATCCCGAGATTTAGAATTTTCCTGGAAACCGCAGACTGATACGATAATTTATTATTATTATTATTATTTGCTATTTTTCTGAAATTTTTAATTTTTCGGTTTCTGAGTTCAAATGTTTATGCAAACAATTTTTTTTCCCTAAAATTTGAGGAGGTTAAAATAAAAATTTTCTCAAGAATTTTAAGGGATGCATTGTGGCCCCTGGTCTCGTAGATCCATTAGTTGCAGAAATGTTAATATTAATTAAAACTACTTAATATATTAAGTGAAAATAATAGAGAAACAAATAATGAATAAATAAATATAATAAAATTATTTCAGATGAAAATAGTTATATATATATATATATATATATATATATATATACTATATATATATATATATATATATATATATTCGTTCATTCTTTAGTTATTCAGAAATTTTAAGAGTAAACAAAGAGAGTTTTATCAATTTAATTTCTATTTTCGTTATATTTTTAGTCAAGGGAATGTTTTTGAAAACATGAAAAAAATGGTTTAACAACTAAACCCCTTCAAACCATCAATTAAAAAAACTAAAGCTTGTTATTTAAAATATATTCAACAGTCTTTTTAATAGGTTTATTTATTTATTTAGGTGAAGAGACATGCCCTAAGTGACTTGATTTCAAATGATAATGAAGTATGTGTTAAACTTATAGGAAAGCACT